>MU624600.1:0-43179 GCA_025349905.2 Blastocladiella britannica
CGTCAGCTGCGGCGGGAAGAAAGCGGCCGATGGCCTCGGACGCACGGCGGGGCGGGCATGGATTGGCGAAGCGCCCGGGCAAGGGGAAGTCAACGTGGTCGGGAGTATTGGATCGGTCGTGGAATGACAGCTCGGAATTGCGGTAGCATGATCGGACTGAGATAATGCTCGTGGAATTCCAGCAAGAAAAAGCAACGAGAAAAACAGCTTGGTTTGGTGCTGGAAAAACAAGGACTGAAGAATTCCGTTGGCGATAAAACGAACGTTTTTTTCTACGTCACTTCCATCACAGAATTCCGACACCCGAACGCTGTTCAGTGCGCAGCCGTGCAACGTCAATTGCGACACTACCACCATTGAACAGAGGAGAAGCCTGCTGCACGACCATGCTCTCGTGCATGTCAAATGTCTGCTCCAGGATACGGGCCTCCACGCGATGCCGGCCCTGAAACACCTTGGCGAGCCGCTCAAACGAGAGCTCGGTGGCCAGCGCCAGTGCGCTCAGAGCATCGCACAGCGCCAGGTTCATGATGCGGCCATTGCTTGCTCGCGAGTTGACGAGCAGGAACGCGAACCACTCGATGAGCAAGAGTACCGTGAGGACAATGAAGGCGTGTGAGAGCGGGTAGGTGACGGTGCCGCCCGAGCCACCGCCGCTACCGACCAGCCTTCTCCCTGAAGATGCAGCGCTCGCCGAACGCATGCGCTGAAAACTCACGAATCGCGGGGGTGGGAGTGGATCCGTCTTGGACATCCCCCCTATCATCGCACTGCCAGCCGTGGATGCAGCGGAGGTGCTCCGACGCGATATCACTTCACCCGCGGCTGGAAGCTCTGCCGCCGCCGCCGCGGCACCACCCGAGGACGATACGGCCATGATGTCGCGCAGTGCCCACACTGACCCAGCGGCAGAAAACAGCGGAAATGCACATGCGAGCCACGCGGTCCAGGGGGAGTTGAACTTGACGGTCCACCAATCGTACGCGGTGAATGGCGGGTCGGCCATCAGGCAGGTGTTGAGCCGCAACGCTGCATCCACCCACAGCGCAATCATCACGACGACCGTGATCCATGTGATGGTGCGCAAGAGAAGGGTCCGTCCCCGTGGGCTTTGCGTGACTAGCAGCGCGCATCGGTGACAGGAAGCGATGCCAATCAATCCACCCTGAAGCGTAAATGTCGTTGTCCATAGGATCTGGTACGAGGGGAAGAACGGCGACGTGCGCTGCGTCCAGATCAAGTAGTATTCGGTTCCGACCAGGCACGACGTGAAGAGCAGCAGCAGGGCCGCGCAAAACAAGAGCTGTGCTCGATGCGACAGGTACCGCAGAGGGGAATCATCTGAAATGTAGTGCGATGGGAACGCGCGCTTGTAAACGGGCCGGAGCGCGATCAGAGCGATTGCACCGGCGACACAGCAGGCTCCTATGGAATTTTGTGCAATATCGTCCGCCAGCAGTGGCTGTACTGAGGCGGGGACCGATCGGAAAAACATTGTAATTTTCCTTATATTCCAAAAAGGAGGCTCCATTCCAGACGCGCATATGCAATCACATCCCTCCAGCACCACCAGCTTGGGGCAAGAACGATGGCGGCGGCGTCCCTCCCGGCGGAGGCTGTGCGCCAGACCCCGCGTTAAACACATCTACGTAGCGCGAGCGGCCGCGCATGTTGCGGACCGAGCCGGTCGCCGGACCAGGCGGTGGCGCACCCTCACCAATCAGATCCTCAATCGACGGCCGAGGGCGGACGCGCTGCTGTTGCGATCCACCCGGCGACGTACTGCCGCCGGCCGACGAAGGCGCGGGCGACGCCGCCAGCGGCGGAAGACCCACCACACTGCCTGGTCGTGGCATGGACGGACCAGCATGACCAGCACCAGCAAACGACGACGGGGCAAACGACGACGCCGAATTCATGGGAATCATGGGCGCCGGCGACGGGCCAGCATTGGGTGACCCGGAGCTCGACGGCGGCAGCGACATGCCCGCCGGCGCATTGGACGAAAAGGACGGCGCCGGCAACGACACGCGCTGTGATGGGGCGGCGGGGCTAAACGGTGGCGGCGGCATCGGACCGGCATTCGGGGGTCCCGTCTGAGGCGGCCCAGATCCCATGGGCGGCGGCGTCGATCCCATCATGGGCGGCGGCGCAGACGGACCAGAAGCCGCGGCGGCAGCGCCATCCGAGCCGGCCGAGCCGTCGACCCACTTCTTCAGGTCCTTGTCAAAGTAGAACGTGTTTTCCTCGCCCAAATTCGCCTTGACGGGCGGCGGTGTGCCATCCTTGGGCTTTTCCTTGCCGCTCAACAGCCCCTTGAAGAGGCCAAACATGCCGCCCTTGCTCTCAGAGGCCGATTTTTTACCATCGCCCTTGGGCGAGTCGGCCTTGCCATCGTTCGCCGCCGATCCATTGGCAGACCCAGACGAGGTAGCTCCCGTTTCCTTCTTTTTCTTGAGACTCGAGTTGCCAAGCCCGAGATCGTCCCACTCGTCGGGACCGGCATTGGTGGACTCTTGCGGTGCGGCAGGCGCGGTCGCACTCGTTGCTGCCGCATCGGTGGCGATAGGCCCGGGAGCATAGGGCGATGCTGCGCGCGCGACCGGCGGGTTGAAGGGCTGCGGAGAGAACGACCGCGCTTGTTGAGGTTGCTGCTGTTGTGCCAGCGGCTGGCCAAACGGCAGCGGTGCCGGGGCAAATGCAGGCGCAAACGAGGGCTGGTTGTGGCCAAAGGACGGCACCGTGGGGGACGCCACCGGTGGCACAGATGGCGCACGAGCAGGCGCCTGGAAGGGAGACCCGCTGCTGGTGCCGGCGGCCGCATTGCACGGCTGCATCGCTGGTGGGACACCTGGCGCGCTGGTCGCAGCGGCGGCGGGCGAAAAGCCGGTTGGGCCCTCTGGGATCGACGCCGGCAAGTTTGTACCATAAAATGAAGTGCCGCCACGCTGGGACACAGTGGGCGACGGGGCACGACCGGGCACGCCATACATTCCGGCGGCGGTGGGTGCGGGTGCCTGGCCCTGGAACGACATTTGGCTCATGCGGCGACTAGAGTCCATGCTCGCCATGCTCGCCAGTCCGTTGGGAACGTGCGAAGCGGTGCTCATGCGGCGGCGCACCTCCTGCAGGGTTTGGCCAAACAAGGCGTCGGACATGGCCTCCTGGTACGCGAGCTCTTCGTTGTACGGGAAGGCGACATCCGTTCGCGGTGAAACCGCACTCAAAATGTCCTGGCCCGCGGGCGTCAGGGCCAACAGTCGTCGTACATCATCGCTGGTGACACCGGCGCCAATGGAGCGCGCATACCACACGTCGGCGTGCACTGCCGTCTGGTTCTCGACAGCGAGCGCCTCGGGACCCATCATCGCCTCGGTGAGCTCCACCAGGGAGTGCAGTTCCTTGAGCACCGCTGGGAGGAGTACATTCGAGTCGCGCGCGAGGAGCCACGCGGCAGTGAGCATGGCGCTGCGCACGTAGTTGCGCGCCGGCACCGCGAAGCTCCCAGCCAGCAAGCGACGAGCATGCGCAAGCTTGTACCCAACCAAGTGCGGCAGGGCCGCTACATCGAGCGGGAACGGAACGGGGCCAGGGACCGTGGCGTTGGCGCCGAGCGGGCCAGCGTCGCCCGACAACACCGCCAGGCAAAACTCGACCATCTCGGTCAACAGGAGCGCCTCCGCGTTGGCGTGGAATGTGTTTGCGCTGCGCAGGTGCGCGGCGCTGACCAGCACCTGGTGCGTTGCAGCGCGGCCAAGCGCGCCGTACAGCGTCGGGCCAAAGTATGCGGTCCCCACCGGCTGAGCCACCAAATAGCACAGGGCCGCCGCCTCGGTACGGCCGTACGCGCACAGACGGTCGCCGAGCATGGCCAAGGCACGGTGCGTGTTGGCGCCGTTGCGGTGCGTCAGCACCAGCACCAATACCTCCCGCCACCAGTTGAGTTGGGCCGACGTGGGCGTAGCGGCATTGGCATCGGATTGGAGGAGCAAATAATCGACCGCGGCAGCCGCCCACTCCAGCTCTCCATTGGCGGTAATGACGGTCAAAAAGAACTGCAGCGCTGGAACGCACGGGCGCGAGACCTGGAGGTCAAGCGCCGGGAACTCCCAGCTGGCATCGTGCGCCATGGAGTCGCCCACCAGGCCGTGGCGCGCAAACAAGCCGTTCACGCGCGCCCACACGTTGGGAGGACAGCGGGCACCAAGCGACAGGGCGGTCGCCCACTGGTTGGTGCGCACCGAAAGCTCGACCGCGTCGACAATGTGGCCCGGGTTGAGGAGCATGTTGTACAGTGGCAGCACCGCCGGGTCCGCTGCTGCCGTCGTTTCTGTTGCCTCCAGGTCGGTTTCGGCAAGGTGCGCGCGAAGCACGTTAGCCGCCACCACGTCGGCTGGCTGCCCCAAACCGCTCGTAGACATGAGCGCGTTCACGACCTGGAGGAGCAGTCGCCGGTCAACCAGGTGGTGGTGCGCCTCCGATTCCACCTCGGACGCAGACGATGCAGCAATCGCCGCGGACGTGGCACCCTCTTGCGAAGCCAGCCAGTCGCACGCCACCCGGCGCGCCTCGTCCACGGACACACCAGGGCGAAGCACTGGTCCTGGAAGTCGTGCAAGGTCAGAAGTGGTTGCGTCCGCAAGCGGCTCAAACCGAATCAGGCCAGGGAACAGCTTGGTGATGGGCTTGACCACTGTTGGATCCGTGGAATAGCGAAGCGTCGCCTTGGGGAACGAGACCACCATTGTGCCGCGCGGCGAAAAGGCAATCACGGGCACCTTGCTCCCAATGAGGTGCAGGTGGAACGGCCCGCGGACAGTCGGGACTGCCACTGGCGGGGGCGTCCGCGGATACGAAATCTTGGGAGGCGGCGCCGAGTCCACCAGGGGGCTGCCGCACCACGCACAGAATCGGCCGCCAGCGGGACCAAACGTGCTGCAAGTTGAGCACTTGATGGGTAAGGGTGCAAGCTGACGCGATGCGGCGCGCGAGCTCGCTGGGCTGCCTCCACGGATCGGGGACGTCAGCGGGCTTTCGTCACCAACACCAAAGGCACCCGCCGTTGGGGTCATAGAGCCCGTCGTGTCAAAGGACCGAACGCTGGCACCCGAGGAGGGACGCGAGGGAACTTGGACCGAGAGCCCGCCAGCCTTGCCCAAAACTGGCTGGGGCGCAACTGGAGAAATGCGCTGGCCGTCGTATGGCGAGCCCGGCACGGCGCCCCATGCAGGAACACTGGGCGGCGCACTCCACGCCGGCGCGGTGGGCGGTGACGTCGGAGCAGGCGGTGCATGCGGTTGAGGCGACGAAGGTCCGCTTGATTTGCCCGATGTGTGCACCGGTGAGAAGGATGGCTGAGGCTGGTACTGATTCGACGCCATGGGCGGTGCCGGCATGGGGCCAGGCGACCGGGAGAGCGGAACAGACGGCGGCAGCTGTTGCATCTGCGGTTGCGGTTGCGGTTGCTGTTGTGGCTGCGGTTGCGCCTGCATCTGCGGGAGTGGAGGCGGCACGAATGCACCCAGCCCGGGCGGGGGTTGTGGCGACGTCGCCGGGCCCGCCAGCGGCGAGAACGAAGGGACGGAGCTCAGACGTTGAGGCGAAGGCAGGCGCTGCGGCGACGGCAGGCGGTGATGTTGCGGCGAGATGCTGCGCTGTGGCTGTACCAACGTCGCGGTGGGCGGCATTGACAGTGAGGCTGTGGGTGGCGGCGGGACTGTTACATCAATCAAGTGAGCGACTTGTGAAGTGAAAAAAAAAAACGCGGCAGTGGCAACGTACATTGCATATCCATATGCGCTGGCTGGGGCGGTGACTGAGCGTGTTGCTCCCAGCGAGTCGGGGAAGCTAAAATACAAAAAGTGTGGTGAGAAAGTTGACATGGAAAAACGAAAAGAAATATGCGCACCAGGACTGTCGTTCGGGTAGCCCTGATAGGCAGGCGACTGATGCGGATGGTAATCCATGTGTTGCGGCGCAGCAAGGGGGCTCGTCGCAACAGGAGCTGCTGGCGGGTAGAAATCATGCTCGTGCTGCAGGGGCGGCGGGTGGGCAAACCTTTCATGTGCAGGCTCCGGCGAAGTCGTTGGATAGGGCCCGTACACGGCCGCATATGCTTGTTGCTCTTGCTCTGACCCAAACTGGTGGTGTTGCGCAACAGAGCTAAACACATCTTCAGAGGCACTGTGCCAATCCTGCTGCGGGCCTGATAGGGAAGACGATTGTGCTACAGGGAGCGGCGCGTGCTGCTGTTGGTCCGCAGTCGGTTGCGCATATTGTTGCTGCTCTTCGTGCTGACCCGCAGCTTGCTGGTACTGCTGAGATGGCGAGTGCGCTGGTTGGGGCGGAGACTGGGGCTGTGCCGTCGGCGACCACGACTGGGCAACAGGCTCAGGGCTCTTGGCCGGCGCGTGCGTGGGCACTTGAACCGGGCTCCAAGACGATGCCGAAAAAGGCTGGGGTGCAAATGCCGACAGGTCCACTGGGGCGGCAGGAGCAGTGGTCGCAAGAGTGGAGTGACTGGGCGGGGAGGCAGCTGGCGCGGGAGCATGCATAGGCGACCAGTGGGCTGGGGGTTGTTGACTGTAGGCGACATCCTGGTGGACTCCAAAAGCGGGCGGGGCAGGCGGAGACGAAGAAGGCAGGTGCTGCGGGGATGCAGGGGGAAGCGCATGCTGTGGGGGCGATCCAGAGGGAAGTGCGTGATGTGGGGGTGACGAATAGACGGCCGCAGCAGCATCGGGCGACCAAGCGTGGGCAGGAATGGGGGCCCACGGTTGCTGCTGTAACGGTTGTGCGAGTGGCGCCGATGCGACACCGGCGAACGCAGGGCTCGTGGACACGGCAGTTGCCGCTGCTGTGGGAGACAGTGAAACCGAACCGCCATAAACCTGTGCAGGAGCACCCGGGGAAAAGGAAGCAACTTGCGAGGAGTGCGATGGCGATCCAGCAGCGAACGAGTGCGGCGGCTGAGCAGCTGGCTCGCCTGCAAACTGCGTTTCCTGCATCGAGAACCAATCCTGGGCCGGAGCACCAAACGGTGCTGGGTTGCCAAACATGCTGGAAGGCGCTGGCGCACTCACTGGCACCTGTGCCGTGGCGGGAGGAGCAGGCGGCAAGAAAGTGGCAGGCGAAGCTCCCATAAAGTTGTCCTGGGGCGAGACGCTGCGTGCTGGTTGAGGAGGCGACTGGCTAGTATGGGGAACTGCAGGTGGTGCTGCCGCAACTGGTGCCGAAACTGCAGCCACGGGCGCTGGCGAAATCGCACGAGGAGGCGGTGGCGGTGCTGAGACCACAGGACTGGGAACGCGTGCATGTGTCTCTGGAACGGGCGCTGCCTCTGGGGACCACCCAGACGACCACGATGGCTGCGGTGGGGCAGAGGCAATGGGCACAGCTTTATGGGCAGGCGGTGCAAATGCGTCAAATGCCGACGACGCTGCAGCGGGAGCCCATGCAGGTGCGGGAGCCGATTGAGCGGTCCATGTCGCAGTGATCGGAGGCGAGGTGGCTTTTGGCGGTGGCAGCACAGGTTGGGTCGCAAATGTAACAGGACTGAGTGCACGAGGGGCGAAAAGATCGTCGTGCGCGGATGGAGCGGACCAGCCAGCAAACGGAATGGGCGCGGCCTGCGCAGGAGGGGATGCAGCCACAGCAGCCGTAGTTGGCATGACAGGCGCAAAGTGAGCAGTCGGCGGTTCAATATGAGCTGTTACTGGAGCGGCAGGAAATTCGTCCATGGGCGGCTGAGAGGCCAGCGGTGGTGCGGCGGGCGAGGGTGCTTCAAAAACGGGCAGTGGAATGGCAGCTGCAAAGACATCGGGGGCGCCAGCAGAGAATGAAATTTCAGGCACAGCAGCCTCGGGCGGCGGGGGCACCGTTGACAATGGCACAATTGCTGCATCTGCCGGCGGGGCGTCGACAGCAGGCAGGCTGACCGCATCAACCAGACCGTCCTCATCGGCGCGCTCGCTTGGCACTGCAGGCCCAGGAGTCGCATTGGCATCAGGCGCAGAGGGCGCGACCGCGGTGGAACTGGCGCCAAGGTCTTCCGGGACTTCTTCCTCCTCGTCCCAGCCCCAGTCAGAGTCCGTGTTGACATCTGCCGCGTGCTCGGAATCGGCAGCGTTGGCCTGTGGGTGCACTGGAGCAAGCATGTCCTGGGAAGAGAGCCAGGTGGCGGGGTGGTCGAGTGTGGAATCGACGGGCACTTGGGACTGTGTCTCTGCCACGGGAGTGCGATCAGCGGCAACATCAGGAGATGACGCAACAGGAGCAACGGGTGCAATGGGCGCGGCCGTGCCAGGGCCCGGGACTGGGTCCCATGCCTCATCTGCAGCCTCGGCATCGTCCCACCACGAGGCGTTTTGGGCGGGAACGACGGGCGCCACCGCGACTGGCTGTGCTGGAGCTGGCGGAACAGGCGCCGATAGGGCAAATGGTGCCGCGGCAGGTTCCGCCTCTGTGGTGGGTGCTGAAACCTGTTCCGGGACTGGGACCATCGTCACGGGCGCCTTTGGTGGGGAACCAAATAGCTCAGTCAAAGAAGGGTAGCTGGCAGGGGCTGCAAACGGAGAAGGAACGGCTGAAGTCGGGGTGGGTGGGGTGGCTGCAATTGTCACAGCGAGCTCGGGGCCAGTCGCCAGGGGCACAGGCGGCGCGACGGCCACGGAAACGGGCGGCGGCGGCGGCAGCGACTCCAAGGCCACTGGGGCGGAAGGAGCAGCGACGCTCGCCGCAGGCGGCAGGGCGTTTGACACGGCTGAGTCAAGCATCACCTCTTCTTCCTCCGGTTGGTCTTCGACACAGATAGCGCGACCTTGCTGCTCAACCGCTGCCACGCCAGCATCATGATCGAGAGCACTGGGAGTAACAGCGGCGGGTGCGTTGTGGCTCGCGGTCATAAACAGGTCGATCGCCGCGTACACTTGACTTTCCTCTGGTCGCGGCGGCGGCGAGGCGGGTGCAGCGGGCGTGGGCGCAGTCGCGGTCACGCCCGTGGATCCAGGCATGGGCCCAAATGATTCAAAAAACGAGCCGCCATGGGGGACGCCGAGCGGCTTGGAGGCAGGGGACAGCGGTCCGGGAGCCGAGACGCCCATGGCAAATGGGTTGGCGCCAGTTGCTAGCGGGCCGACCGACGGCGGGCGCACAAACGGCGACGCACCCACGACCGCGGGTCCGCCAAAGGGAGCGGCCGACATGGGCCGCACAACGGGTGACGCCGGCACAAATGATCCGGTGGTCGGTGCCGCAGCGAATGGGTACGGAGCAGCCGTGTTGACCGATGGGGCAGTCGATGCCGGCCGCGATCCGGGAAGCGACGGCGGCAGCGCGGTAGAGGCGGCAGCTGCGAAGGTGGTCGATCCGGGCCCTGCAAACGGCACTGGTCCGGAAAAAGTGTTACCAGCACTGGTCGGGGCTGCACCACCACCAGGATTGCCACCAAACGGGTTTCGGGCAGTCGGCGGCGTCGCAGGCGGCGGAGCAGCCGATCCAGCGGGACCAAGTGCGCCGCCGCCCCCGAGGAGCGACGAGAAAAAATCGTCCGTGGACGGTACGCGGACGGGGGCAGCATTACCCTGAGCCGAGATCGAGCCCGATCGCGAGCCCCACGCCGGCGAGGCAAAGGGAGACGCGCTCACCGGGGGGGTGTGCGATACGGGAGCGTTGGCGGCGCCTCCAAAGAGCGCGGCGGCGTTGCCGAGAGCTGTAAAAAAAACGTGAGGACTGGTCTGGCTGGCAAAAAAAAAAAGAGCAAATCGCGTACGAGTGACAGTGCGGAACGGAATACCGGCAACGGGCGCAGCAGAGCCAATGCCGCCGAATGGAGCAGCGGTCGAGAACGAGCCCGAGCGACTAAAAGACGCGCGTCCACTTCCGCCGGCGCCCATGGCAGGGAGGCCGGGGGCAAAACCCGCGGCAGGCAGTTGCTGCTGCTGATGCTGCTGCTGAGGGTGCTGAGTGGGATCGGCACCAGGAGCAGGTCGCGTGCCACCAAACAGGTCGGACGCCGAGGAAGAGCGCGAACCGCCGCCGCCAAATAGGGACGAGGCGTCCGCAAAGGGATTGGACATATTTTATGTTCGTGCTCAAGCTGGCCAACGTGCAGAATAAGGGTCAGCTCTCAGTTAGAAAAAATATTATGATAAACAAACCAGAGCCAACGAAAACGAGGTCAGGCGCAGAGCAAAATATTTATCGAGGAACTAGTAGATGGGAGAAAAAAAGAGGTATCAAGAAAATGGCAGGCCAGGGCCGATCAGTTGTTGTTGTCCGAGGAGCGTGCGCTGGCGTTGTGGGTTCACGAAAGAGAGAAAAAAAACATGAACAAAAAAAAACGCGAGAAACGCCACACAGCAGTGCCTGCCACGTCGCCCAGCAAAATCCATTCCTCGGATCGGATCCTCCATCCTTCTTGCACCCGAAACACAAACAGGCAATGAGCTCCAACGGCACTTGTTTGAAATCGGCAACTGCAACCACTTGCCTTTGTTGGCCTCCGTCGCAGTCGCAGGGATGTAACTATATATATTTTCGACATTACCCCACCGGCCGGATCCACTCCCTGTGAACCTTTTATATACGTATTCTGGAAACCACCATCGATCACAGTTGGATTGTTAAAAACAATGCCCGAGCCTGGGCTGATCCTGGAGTTATTCGGCGTCCCTCCAGCCCGCGATCCGCTCATTAACGATCTGGATGCATACTGCACTTTGGGAGCGTGCGCCATCAGTGCCGTGTGTGCATTAAGCGTGTTTTCCGGGCTCGCCAAGCAAGCATTTCCAGACCATTTCACTCCGAGCGATTCCCCGCTGTACTACCTGCTTTTGCGGTGCCGAGTGCTCGTGGTGGCCGACGCGCTGCTCATGCTCAACTGCATTGCTTCATTCGCGCACTACTATACGTGCTGGGCGTACCGGACATCCATCTCGTTTCCGATCTTCCAGGCGATCTGGGGCATCACGTTCCCTGCCCTCGGCGCCCTCATCGCCATCGCGTCGTGCCAACGGTGCGCATTGATTGTCACGCAACGACCGCGTGCCCGCGCTTTGTTTAGCCGTGGCGTGGTTATTGCTGCCATTCTCCTGTCGGGGACGGCCACATTAAATGCACTCACGATCTTGCTTTCTGCTCTCGGCCCCTGCCATCCACCGCGGAGCGCGAAAGAGTGGTATGATTTGCATTTTTATTCGCCTCCGGTGGTGTTTCTGGCGGCCCTTTTCCCGTTGGGATGCATGGGCGGCTCGATCTGGGCGCTCCATGCCAATTTGGGGGGACCGCAAACGGGCGCGCATGTCATTCGGCCAGTCATGTCTGCATCCCACACGACGGCAGCGGCTCTGTCGTCCAGGTGGCCCAGCATTGTGTCCGTATCGCATGTCGTAGGCAACCCAAACAAAGAAAGCGACGACAAGGTTGCTCGGTCGCCCTCTGCCCTCCAGGCCAAATCGGACAAGCTGCAAGTTGATGCCTCGCTTTTGCAGGTACCGGGCTCCTCGGCGACGCTTGCAGGGAGCCCAAGTGGATCTATCTCGATACCAGGGCCAAGGGCGACGACAATACCGACAGTAGCCACAGTCCAGGACAAGGCCTTGTCGCCAAGACGTTCGCTGATTTCGCCCTCCCTGCGATCATCCAACGCCAGCCGGATATCCCGACGGGGGACTCTTACGGCATCCTCCACGTATCCGCTGTCGCGCCCATTCATGCTCCTGACGGTGCTGGTGATGGTCGAGTGGATCCTGTTTTTGATTGTCAACAGCGGCATTGACTTGGGCTGCGTAATCGAGCCGATCGCCCTGTCGCTCCTCCTGTCGGCGTGTGCCATTGTGACGGAAATGTCGTTTGAGCGCATGGCTCGCGTCATGCAGCGATCTGATGGTGAAGTGCGGCGCGGCACTCGCGAAGACCAGACGTTTGACATGGGTTCGGCGGGCAGTGACGTCGGAGGAGGAGGCAGAGGCGTGGGGGTCGAGCCTGGAGTTGCGTAAATATATATTCATTGCAATGGAGCACCATCTTCGTGCACTAAGGCCGCGAGGAGCTCCTCGAGTGAATGGATCTCCATTTCGGGCGTGATCCGGTCTCGGTGGGCTGCATTGACAGGGGTGTGGACAAAGCAAGCCAGTGCTCCCGCGCTCTGTGCGCACTGAATGTCATCGGCACCGTCCCCGACCATCAGCATGTCGCTTGGAGGCAGATTCTGTATCGGGTCAATGCCATCGGGTCATTCGTTCAAGCAAATCAACAACAAAAATGGAGCTGGCGCACCCAAATCTTGCTGATATGGATCAGCGGGTCAGGGTGCGGCTTGGTCGGGCGCACCGTGTCGCGGGTTACGATCGGATGGAACGAGTACTCGTTCGCGTGGTGCGTGAGCATGTGGGTGACCGGGTCCATGTTATTGCGGGTCAAGATCGCCTTGGGGATGCCAGTCCGCTCCAGGGCCTATACCATTTTGGTATGAGTCCTTGGCCCAGGACAGCAAATGGATGATAAAATAACAACACACAGTCATGAGCGTATGAAATGCAGGGGCCATGGACATGGCAAGCATGCCCTCCAGCTCCATCTCGGTCACAATGCGCTCGGCCTCTGCTCGTTGCGCGGGAGGCATGGCGTGCATTTCTGCCACAATGTCGTGGTGCGGCAGCAGGCCCAGGCGCGATTTCATGAGCGCAAAGTCGAGGACGGGCACGGTGAGCGTCCCGTCCATGTCAAAAACAATGCCCTTTACGGACCGTCCAGCAAGGGACGCGGCGACAGAACCGGCGAGGGTGAGTTGGTGGCAAATCATTCGTTTTTTTCTTAGGAATTTTTTATTTTTATTTTTATCACGTCGATCCACTGCTGGCACGACAACAGACTCGTCGCTTGTCAAAAAGAAAAAATGTCCACCACCGACCTCGCTGCTATCATTCAGCGTCTGGAGGCCGCTACGCTCAAGATCGAGCAGTACGCGGCTCGTCCCTCCACTGGCGCCACCCCGACTGCCGCCACCGCTCCCGCCGCCGCTGACGAGCCACTGGGCAAGTCGGCCGAGGTGTACCAGTCCGATGTCCTGGATGCGGCCGTGGCCGACTTTGAGGTTCTCTCGGGCAAGATGGGTGCCCTGATCAAGGAGCAGGTCCGTCGTCGTGCCTCATTTATATTACCCTATGATCGTCGATGGACGAGAGTGACCTGACCTGGCGGTATAATGGATAATAGACCACCCCGATCATCGCCGCCCTGCGCTTCACGCTGCGCCTGATCCACGTTGCCGCCACGCACGCCAAGCCCGCCGACTGGCCGGCCGGTCCCGTGCCGCAGTCGGCCATTGCCGCCATCCGCAATGCCATCGAGTCGGCCAATGCGATCCGCGACAAGAACCGCCGTGCGGCCGAGTTCAACCACCTGACGGCGGTTGCCGACGGCGCGCCCGCGCTCGGGTGGGTGGTGGTCGATCCCAAGCCGGCGCCGTACGTGAACGACTTCAAGGACAGCGCCCAGTTTTACGTGAACCGCATCGTCAAGGAGTTCAAGGACAAGCCCGACGGCAAGGCCAACATTGACTGGGCAAACGCCTGGATCGCGGTGCTGGCCGCCGTGCAGGCGTACATCAAGCAGTGGCACACCACGGGCCTGGCGTGGTCGCGTGCCGCCGGCGCTCCCGCATTCTCGGCCGGCGCTGCCAAGCTCACGCCGCCGGCTCCTGGCAAGCCTGCGCCCGCTGCTGGTGGTGGTCCGCCGCCCCCGCCTCCCCCGCCTCCTCCGCCGCCGCCGCCGGCAGCTGCTGGTCCGTCTGGTGGGGCATCTGCCGCCGCTGGCGATAGCCACCAGGCGCTTTTTGCCGCGCTCAACGTGGGCTCGTCCGTGACATCGGGCCTCAAGAAGGTGGACCCGTCGCAGATGACCCACAAAAACCCTGCTCTGCGCGCTTCGAGCGTCGTGCCCGACAAGGCCTCGTCTGCCGCCGCTGCGACCTCTGCGGCGCCGGTGGCCAAGAAGGCTGCTCCCGCCAGCATGGCGCTCCAGGGCAACAAGTGGGTGATTGAGAACTTTGTCGGCAAGCGCGACATTGTGATTGATGACACGTCGATCAAGACGGTCGTGTATGTTTTCAACTGCGTTGATTGCGCGATCCAGATCAAGGGCAAGGTCAACTCGGTGACTCTTGGTTCGTATTTTCTATTTCTCCTGGGTTACCGGTTTGCAGCATAATATTGACGCGAAAATGAAAAGATGCATGCAAAAAGACGGCCATGATGCTCGATGCCGCCGTCTCCACGGTCGACATTGTCAACGGCAAGAGCATTCAGCTCCAGGTGACGGGCGCTGTGCCGACCATTGCTATTGACAACTCGGATAGCATCACCTTGTACATGTCTGCGGCCGCGTGCGCCGCCGAGATTCTGACCGCCAAGTCGTCCGAGGTCAACATCATGCTCGAGCCCGTATCGGAGGGAGGCGACTTCCGCGAGCGCCCGCTGCCAGAGCAGTACCGCAGCACCGTCGATCCCAAGACCGGCATTGTACTGACGGTTCCTGTTGAGCACAAGGGCTGATTTTTTTTCTTCCTCTCACGTTTCCTTCATTGCCAAGTCCACTTTTGTTTTATCGTCGAATGCATTTTCCGTCAAACTAAAATCTTGCTGTATCGCACGGCGACCTGCATTCCGGACTCGAAAAGCAATGTGGGTACACTGATCATGGCAACAATGTACCACCACACTTTGAAATGAGTTTCTTGCAACAAGGTCCCCGTGAGCCAGCTGGCTGCAGCACAGTGGGCAATTACATCTGACTCAAAAGTACGGTTGGTCAATTCACATCGCTGACGGAACCGGTTGGATCACGCACAATACAGGTTTAATCGCGGAGAGAACAAGGTGGCTCCGGTGACAATTCCGACGAAATTTACGATCGCCGCGAGCAAAATGGCTGTGAGTGCGATGCTTGCTCTGTTGTTTCATCCGCGATCAATAACACGTCAAGATCAAATCTTTAATATGCAAAAAAGAAAAAAAATGAGAGTACTCGAATGAAGCGGCCGAATACTGGGCCATTGTGTACAGTTTTGGAATGCCAGCAACAACATTGCCCTTCTAAAATGATGACTTTTATCAATAAGCCATTAGCGATCAAGAAAGATCATATCTACCATGGATTGAAGGGCCGACATGGCCGCTATTGCCGTCGCTGCAGCCGAGAGAAAGCGGGCCGGGAGTAAGATTGACATGCGTTCTGCTTGTTTCCCAATTTCAAAAGGAAATCTCTTCCCAATTTTTTTGACATTGTATTCTTGAAACCATGCCGGTCGCAATGCCCACACGAGCGACAAGCGTGCGCGTGCCAGTGAGGGTCCTCTCGCCCAAATCAGACGGCCTGCCTTTTGAGCATCCAGAGACGGCCGCTTTTATCGATCCTGACGAGCTGTTTTCAGCCGACTTTTCGCCGTCCAGCGCCGTCCCAGGCTCGGGTCTCTCGCCCTCCAGCCCCCTCGTCCTCTCTCGGTGCTCTAGCGCGCGAGGCATGTCGGGCCATGGCAGCCAGAGCCTCGGATCACCAACTGCGCTTTTGCCTGGCATATCGGGATCCAAGCTGGGAATGCCTGCGCGCCGCGAGTCCATCTATTCTCGATCAGCCCTATCTTCCGCTGCAGCTTCCTGGACGCGCATGTCAGGACCACCGCCAGAGCCTGCGCCGGAGCTCGTCGCCGAGGACAATCAGGGCGGAGCCATTATGGGAAGCATCATGCAATTTGGGCGGATTCAGTCGCAGCAACCTCGCGTCGCCGCAACCAATGGTGATCCTGAGCGTGCAGTGGCCCAGCCAAGCGAGTCCACCAATAATTCCAGCACTGGAACCATTGACCTCCGCTCCAAAGAAGGAAAGGCGACGCTATTCACGAATTACATGTATTTCCTTGCTTATTTTTTTCGTCATGGGGCCTTTTTCTAACCTTTACTCAACTTTTTCAGGCATATGCGCCAGGAACGAGCACTGAAAAACTGGCAAAAACACTCGATCGCCTGGCAAACCGCAGAGGAAAAACTTGCACAGGGTCTTGGCAAGGTACATCCATTCATTTTTCACTGGTTTGCGGATCCATATATGAAAATGTAAAAAAAATCGCAGGTTCCGCTCATGTCAAAAACCCACTTGTACCGTGCAAGCGTCGAGCAGCACCATTTGATCGAGGAAGCGATTTGCGTTCTGGAGGCGCACTATGATTACTGGTTGCGCGGGCTGCGTATCGGTCATGACTTGCTTGGGCTCAACTTTCCGCTCCCTCCTCAGGGTCCGCGACCGCTCGAGCGAGTCGCCTGGCCGCTTGATGCGAGGAATTCTGGTCCCGACTCGAAACTGGGCCCAGTACCAACCTACGAGGACGGACTGTCGCGAAACGAGCGCAGCTACCTTGAAAAGCGGCGTGCGGAACTTGAGCAGACCATTTCCGCGTTGGACCCAGCAGGAGGCCGCACGCATGCCCGCGACCTGGCTGGCATCTCCATTATCGGGCAACGCATCAGCTCTGCATCGACTGCCCGCGCATCCAATGTGGATGCCCGCCTTGCTGCGACCATGTCGCGCGAAATTCAAGCTCGGCTCTCCGCCACCACCACCGCGTCGGCTTCTGCTTCAGAAAAGACTGCCGTCACTGGAGCGGCCTCTCAGCTGTCGCAACTTCGATCTCCCTCCAAGGCGTCGGTCAAGCACGAAAAGACACACCTCCAGCTCTCAACGGCGACCATTGCCTTTGACACTGCTCCTGACCAGGTGGCAGCGTCTTGCGTTTCCGTGTACAATCCCACTGATTGCGCTATTCGTTTCAAGTGGGTCCACCATCGACCCGAGCTGCAGTTTGGCTCGCCGGGTGCCGCACTCCCAGCGACAAACACCGAAGTCGTGTATTTGCCGGTCCGCAGCGGGATCCTTCTCCCACAATCGGCATTCGATTTCCACGTCATGTTCAAGGCGCCGCGGCCTGGCTGGTATGTCGAGGAATGGGTGTTGGAAACCACCCCCAAGTGTTGCGTTTCGATTGTTGGGTCTCCCGACGTTGGGCATGGGCGAATCAAAATTTCGGTATACTCGTTCTATTTTGTCCCATTTGCTTGGTTCGCTACTGATACTTCTCTTGTATATGTTTGTGCAGGGAGTATGCACGGAAGAAGATTCCACCAAGACAGCTCGGGACGCATGGTTTGCACAGCTCACGCGCGATACGTGCGTGCTCCTTTTTTTTTTTTTTGCCCGCGCACGCATGATTGTTGACATGCTCAAATCATGCTATTTTTCAGGGCACTGGCGGCTGCACGGTCCGTTATCGAAACTATGCTTGACAATGTATGGCTGTCGGCCGAGTCCAAGGCGCGCGGACCAGCCATTTCAGCTGAGCAGGCCACATATGCAGGACGAAACTCTGATTATCAGGTATGCCTCTTTCCTCCATCCTCAAAATGAGGCAAATTGACAGTGTATATGATATATTTCTAGCTCCGGTACACGCCGCAGTTTGTTGCACAACTGCGAGGCGTCCACGCATCGATCTTGTCGGATCATCTCCACCTGGATCCCAAGCTCGAGCCATGGGACCTGCGCATTGCCTCGCTCTTCAACATGACCGAGTTTATCATGGACACAAGCGCCCGCGAGCAAGTGCTCCGCGATCTAAACGAGATGCTGGCTGCCCACGAAGGAGTCGGTACCACTCCCACACGGCCCGACGGGTCGGCCGGGTCCACCATGATCCGTCGGGCACCCCTCTCAGCCGAAGCTCGACGGCGACGGACGGCGGCAGCACGCGCCTGGTGGGTCGAGGCGCTGGACCGAATTGGCGACGACATTCCAAAGCTGCGCCGTGGCATGGGCTTGCCCTGTGGGCCCGAACGCGCTTGCATCCGCAAGTTCCAAGTCAGCGAGGAGGAAGCGGCAGTCTTTTCGGCTGGCAGCCCTAGTGGTGCCAGCGACGCCAAGTCGGCCTCGACCGAGAAAAAGGGTGCTGTTGACAGGAAAGGCGTTCGTACTTTCGCGCTTTATATTTACCTTGGTACGATCAGTGCTGATGTTTTTCCGTGTAGGGCACCGGCAAGGACGCTGGAAACGCAAAGGCAGCCTCCACACCCGCCGCAGGAGGTGGTAAAGGGTCTGGCAAAGACTCCAAGGGCATTACTGGAGGTGCCGCCGGGGCCACCAAGGGTGGGACTGCGGCCGCAAATGCTCGGGCTGGTATGATCTGCCTTGGAGTTACATTTTTTAACCATGTCACTGACACGTCTGTCATTTTGTTCTTCTTAGATGCGGACGGATCGGGTAATAGCCCCACAACTGCTTCCGAGTGGCCTCGCGATACGCCCGACACTTGGACGATGGAGCGGACAGAAAAGGAAGGACGGTGCCGCCGGATGGTTGAGACAATGGTGCGCTTTTTTTGTTCTAAGTTGGTAACAAATACCGAAAACATTGACTCCCTGAAAAATCCGCTTGCAACTCATCCAGGTCCGAAAAGAAATTGTCTCCATTCTGGATGTGCTCGGGAAAATTCTGGCGGCCGAGTAATAATATTCCGATTTTGATACTTCCAATTTGCATTGTCCCCTTTCCAGTAACCATCAGATCTGCAATATTAATCATGAACCAAATCAGAGTATATATTCGACTTGCCACACTCCTGGTAGCAGTATGGATGGTCAATGCAGCTGCCCCGATCCAGCTCCAAGTGCCATCTTGCCTCCCAGCGAACGTAGTCAAGCGATTTGGTTGGCAAACTCCCACCTCTGGTATCGCTGGCCAGTCGTTTTTGCAACAACCACCTGCGAATGTGATCCTGGAAAGTGATGGATGGGCTTCTGCGAATCTCACGGGATATGTGGCCGCAATGCTGCTTAACGACGTGATGGGCGTTAATGTGACCTTGATGCAGTACCCTGGTTCTCGCAACTCATATGTTCGGCCATCGACGGGCGAAGTGCAAGTGAATGTCGAAATTTGGCCCAAGCAGTCGCTGTACACTCAGTATGTGACGCAAGATGGAACCGACGCGGATTGTGCGCGTCCCCTTTTCTTTTTGAATGGCCAATGTTGATCAGCCTCCCTCACTCGTTAGCGACCTAGTTGGACTGCTGGGATATGTCGGGAAAATCTCGTGGTACATCAACACTGCCGTTGCAAATGCGAATCCAAATATAATCATGGTCAGTCTGCTATTGTATTATATTTGAGGCAGGATGTGCGCTCACCATTCGTGTATTTGTATAATGTGGGTAGGACTCTTGGCGGTCGTTCTCTCAGCAAGCGGTGCTCAACTTGCTTCCGCCTGTGGGCAGCACTCCGCTCAAGCGCAATGCCAAAGGCGACCTTCTTTGCACATCAGCTGCTGGCTACAACTTTTGTGGAACCGATGGCTATTTCACGCCACCACAGTGCCAAGGTGCTTTGCGCTCGCAATGTCGCGAGTTCTGGCACCCGGACCCCAGCTACTCGCAGGGGCAAAATGAGCAGCGAATCGTGACCCTTGGACTGAAGCTCGTCGTTGCTTACGTCGGTATGCGGCTCCTTTGCATTCATTAAAGCAGTCGATTGGTAAGATGATTGAATTGATGTCTGTAATGACACACCATAGGTTACGATGAGATTCAGACCTTGTTCGCAGCATGCGCTGGACAATCGGCGACTGCCTGCGTTGGGGTGCGCCAACGTTTCCTCATTCTCAAATTTGGTTCTAGCTCACCCAATGAAATGGCAGTACTGGTGGAAACCAGAAGTGCTGCCATCGATTGCCGATCTCACGACAGTCAACCTGCCTCCATATACTGCGACATGCTTCAGCCAGTTTGACTATAACAAAGTTGGGCAGGTAGGAAACAGCCTGAGCTGCGACTGGCCCATCATTGCGCTCATGAAGCTCGGCCAGGCATCGCTTGGCACCACCGCACCGCAAGTCACCATGTTGCTCAAGTCTATTTCGTTTTCCGACATTGACATCAACTTGATGCTGGCTGACTACGCGCAACACGGGTCCGATACGATTGGCGCTGCCTGTCGATGGCTCACTGCAAACCAAAATGGATGGCAAAGCTGGATTCCCAAGACCCCACCTGGCTATCGTATGTATACCTTGACTTGTACTTTGTGAGCAATCCAGTATATTTATGAACTGGACATATGCAGTGCGATCCCTTGATCAAATATCCCCAGGCGAGGCGGTTGCCATCGTCGTTTTGATTCTGGCGGCCTTGCTTCTGGCCCTGGTCATATCGTTACTTGTCTGCTTGTACAAATTGCGCCTCGCACCGCTTGTCATTGCCCAGGCTCCTCCTTTCATCGCAGCCATTGCCGTGGGCGTGCTCTTTATTGGTCTGGACGTGATTCTCGAGACGCTGACGCCAACGTCTGCCGTTTGCACGCTCCAGACCTGGGCAATGTATTTGGGCGGATTTCTCGTCCTGGGCAGCATCTTTATCAAGACGATCCGCATTCGGCTCATTTTTGGTAACCAGAAACTTCGCAAAATGAACCTCAAGACGGCAAGGGCACTCGCAGTGCTTGGCGGAATCATGACCATGGCTATCCTCCTCCTCGTGGCATGGACCCTGACCGCTCAGCCCATGCCAAGCACGAGCATCGTGTCTGATACCACATTTACCTACTCATGTGACACCAGCGACTCGATGGCGTCCAAAGTCATTACTCTGCTACTCTTCGTCTCGCTTTCGGTGCTTTTTGTGTCTGATGTTGTGCTTGGGTTTCAGGTCCGCAATGTGGATACCATGGTACGCACGTCATCTGGTGACTTATTGCAGTGGTACTGACGATCGACCTTGCTTGAATGCAGTACAACGAGAGCAAGTACATTGCCAATGCCACCTACGCCATTCTGATTGCCGCCGCTATTGCGCTTCCAGTCGCGCGCCTCGGTGTCCACTTCCGAGTACCTATTCCTCGTTTTTTTCTTTCTGAAATGACCGCCATCGCGTTGCGGCACTGACAAAGACATAAAAAAAAAACAGGTGAATTATATGGTCAAGAACCTCTTGACCGAGATTGCTGCATTCACAGTCGTAGGAATGCTGGTTGCCCGCCCTTTGGTTGAGGCGTACGTGGCTGAAAAACAAAAGGAGAACCCGAGTGTGTTCACCCCTCAGCTCCGAATGGTCCGAGGTTCACGGGCAAATCGAAAGTCAATTGCAGGCCGTGTCTTTGGTGCTGCGTCCCCAACCGAGTCCAAGCTCAATCTGGACGACGTACGATTTCCTTCGGTCTCATTTGAATTTCTGCCAACTCACACCAACAAGTTGTACTAGGCGGTCATTGCGGGCCAGGGATTTGCGATCCAGAATCAGTTCGGTATTTTCCGGCCATGGACTCAGGTTGATCTTGTCCTTGTGCAGCAGCCGGCACCGGCCATTTTGATTGTGCCAGCTGACAAGGTACGCGTATTGTCTTTATGCGGTCCACCCGCCATGGAATTAACAAAAAGTCAACATAGTCATTCCAAGGACGTGTATTCACGGCCCATGTCTCTGCTTCTCTGCCTCCAGAGGCAACTCAGTCATCGGTCCCTGGAACATTCCTGCTCACATTCCGAGCCAAACTGTTTTTGGTCCAGGCACAGGATGCAAGTGGTGCTCAGATGTGGGTTGAAGCCATCAACAAGTGTTTTACGCATGCCAACCTCCGGGCGCGCAAGAACACTGAGTCGCGTGGTGCCGCATCTGGGGAGAACTTTTCGCAGCCGGGATCGATCAAGGAAAGCAACAATATGATCAGCGACGCCAATGCAAGCGAGAAGCAGCTCTCTCCCAAGTAGCGAGTCGCATTCTCTGAGTCGAACTTGGAGACGAATAGAAATGGCAGGTGAGATTCTCACATGCAGTTTTTTTGTGGGCTTTCTCTTTCTCTCTGGCACATCAAATATAATTTCGAGGGTCGGAGAGGCCCGCCGCTACCGATATATAAAGAATGATTTGTAGGCCATTCGGCCGCTCTCGTGCCCTCCAGAGCGTCGTGCTCGCATTCCTCGTGCCGCAGGTCTTTTGCTTCGCCACTCCCCCACCGCTGGCACTTTTCCCACGCAATAATGACAGCAGTAGCGATGGCCTCGCACCACCATTAGCACCAGCTCCTCCACACTTGAATGTGTACCTTCCATCCCTCATGCTGCTTGCCGGCGCGATTGTATGGGCGATAGCGCTATGGATTCTCGAGCGAATTGCGCAGGTGCCCGTATCCAAGGTGCTGAGCGCGCCGTTGCCCCCACACAGTTCTGCTCTCCGCTCTCGTGCCCGGAGGAAGCCCTTGCCGACAATGTCGCCCTCGGCAGCAGCCCCCCCTCGCATTACGGCAATGAACGGTGGTGGTGGTGGTGGTTCAGTGCGGACCGCCGCCCGATCGCTGTCGCCGCGTGCGCGCGAAGCGTCTCGGATCCCGCTTGTTGCTCCGCCGCACCGCCGCCGCCAAGTGCCTCAGTCGGGATCGTGGGCTGGCGCAACGATTGCCGCGACGATCCTGGCGGGTCTCTCATTGGCTATTGTGCATTTTCTTGCTGGAGACACGGCCTCTCCGGGCCTCATATACCTGGCGCTCTTCGTTGCGCTGCTGATCCCGGTCAAGCGCTGGGGCGGGTACCATGCTCGCATGTCCATTCTGAGGTATGTCTTACATGATTTTTCTTTTTGTTGTTGGAACTCACCTCTGATCCGCCCAGCCTCACTGTGCGCGCCCTGACACCATCGTTGACGCAGCGGATCCATTTCACGGATGTCCTATTTGCCGATTTTGCCACTTCCTTTGCACGTCTCGGCGGCGACGTGTACATGTCGGTCGTTCCCCTTGCCGTGCACGCTGGCGGAGTGCGGTGGTGGATCGAGCCGGCGATCGTAAGGTTTGTGTGCATTTTCTCTGCAGCAACACGTTTTTTTTTTGGCCAAAGTCTCTGTCTCACAAAACCTTATGGATCGACACAGCGTCCCCTTCTTGATTCGGTTCCGACAGTGTATTGCAGAGCTGTACCAGTCCTCGCCCAGCTCGGCTCTCCCAGCAGCGGGAGCCGCCACTCTGGCAACGCAGCGCGCCTACTTGCCCGTTCCCCGGTCGCCGCGCTCGCGACACATGGCCAATGCCCTCAAGTACGCGTCGTCGTTCCCAGTGATCTACCTGTCGGCTGCCACGCGGGCAGCATCTGCGGCGGCCCGCTTTGGGAATGGCGCGGTGGTGGCGCAGAGCATCAATGGCTCCATTGCTGGCCCGTCGGCGTCTCTGATCGGCATGTGGGGCGTAGCGGCATTCATTAACACCATGTACTCGTACTACTGGGACGTGTTCATGGACTGGTCTCTGTTTGTGCGGCCCGCGCGCGGCGCTCGTGGCGCGGCGGCTGGACGTATGCTTTCGGCTTCGACTTCCATCAGCAATATCAGCAACCAGCCGGCGGCCTCCCTCGAGCACGGCGGCGGCACAGACCACCATGACGCGTCGCAATGGCCCCCACTGACCCGCCCCGTGCGCGCATTCACCCATGCGGCGCCGTACTATGTTGCCATTGTCGCCGACTTTATTCTGCGGTCGCTGTGGATCCTGCGACTGTCGTCGCACGTGCCCGTCTCGCCCACATTCCTGTCCGCGGCTGAGATCGTGCGGCGCGGCATGTGGGCGGTGCTGCGCATCGAGCGCGAATGGTGCATCAATGGTGTTGGGGCCGACAATGAGGACGACTGGGATTATACGTCGGATGACGACGACATTGTGGCCATTCACTCGGATGCAACCGCCGACACGTGGGATTCCATGCCGATGGTGGCGGTGCCACGAGTGCCGGGCAAGCGAAGCGGCGGCGGCAGCGGGGTCGCCGCCTTGTTTGAAGAGGGCGACAGTGCGGTGGCTATGGGTATCGGCGCTGGATCGATTGAGGACGAGGCAGAGCTGTATATGAGCAGTTCCTCCTTTTCAGATTAACAGAATTTAATATATTATGCCCCCACGGAGGCAGCAGCGACGAAAGAGGCAGCAACAGCAAGTCCAACCAGTGGGCAATGCGGCCGGGCATGTGCTCTCGACCCCCGGCGCGGTCCTGACGGCGGTCCTGGCCTTGTCCGATACTCCGATCGATCAGCGCACCACCAACCAGGCCGTGGCGTCCATCTTTGGCCGCGTAAGTGCGGGAATGACATCTGCCAAAATAGCCGACCTGGCAACGTGGGTCCTGGTAGCGGCGATCGAGGCCGGCACTACTTTCTCCGACACGCGCGTCGTCTCGGCGCTCTTGACCGAAACGCCCGCGGACCCTGACGCCAACGATCGCGCGGCATTTGTAGCAGCGATCGTACACGTCCGCCCACAAATCCTCTCGGTGCTCCTGTGCCACAACCGCGCCAACGCAGGCGCCGCGGCCAACGCAGGAGGTACCACCACCACGCCGCGCGATTTTGCCGTTCTCCGGGCACTGGGCGAGCTCCCACACCCACACATGTTTGCCGTCACCATCGAGGACGACCACATTGGTCCCAGAGAGGTGTTTACGTTCGTGACCAGCATGGAGTCGCGGACGGGATCGCGCACCGCGCGCGACATGGCTCGCCAGGGACTGTGGCTCGCGCTCGATGCGACCCGGCGCCGTATCCATCGGCTCCAATTCGGGGGTACGCAGCCACGATCGCAGTGTCCGCGCCGCTTGGAAACTGCTTCGCAACCAAGTACCGTATCGGGCCAGCTGGTTCACCTGAGCGACGACATTTGGTGGCGGCTACATTTTTACTTGGACCCGGCGACCGTGGCCAAGTTGAGGCGAACTGCGTCGGGGCTGCGCGGGTTCCCACTGGATGCGTTTGCGCAAGAAAAACTCGAATGGACTCTGTGCCGCGAGCCCGTACCGTGCTGGAGTATGGATCAGGATGATTTGTCGCTGCTGCGGCTGTTGGACGACCCGCGCGTGCATAATGTTCGATGTCTTGACGACGGCGCGTTTTTGGCTGCCGCAGCTCAATGGCAGCCGGCGGTGCTCCGGCGCTGGCTGGTGCGCGATCCGGAACGGACTTTGGCGTCGCCCGTGCGCCACGTGCTGCAATGGTCGCTCGACGCGGCGTTGGGCAGCGTGCGGCAGTGGCGGCTTGATCACCCTCAATCACCGTGTACATTCCCATCGCCGGCAATAGAGACGGTGGATCTGCTCCTTGGCGCGCTCGACACTGAATGGTGGCCTTTGTGCCACGACCACAGCTTGCAGCTAGTTGTACAACACATCCTTGCCGAAGGAAATCCAGCCCCGATGACAACAACAACGAACTGGTCGCCGGCGTGCCGCATCCTTGCGCGTTTCCTGTCCCCATCCCACGCACCGACCGAGCAAGAAATTGAGCAGAGTCTGGCCGGCCTCGATGACGAGTCGCCGACCACTTTGCACATCTACCACCAACTGATCATGGTCGCGGCTCGATCTGGCCGCCGCCACTTTCGGACCCTCGTCCATCATTGCCTGGACCTCGCCGCCGTCCACGGCGACATGCTTGCCGATCCCCAGCTACAGTGGCTGGAGATGGCGGCTTTTGCCGGATCCCCTGAAACGGTTCAGGCGCTCGCCCTCGCATGTGCCCACCACATTGAACTCACCGATCCGGGCGAAGATGTGGATCAAGTCGCGATGCGGTTGCAGCACGGTTGGCGGCCAGCAGCGGTGCGTGCGGCGACCGAGGCAGGACATCTTCGGCTGGCCGCACATTGGGCTTTGCAAGGGACCGGGGATGATGATGAGCAGGACCAGCTGATGCGCATACTTGTAGAAAATGCCAATTGGGAAATGTAAAGACATTGTTTTTCCCACAACTCTCTTTTCTCAATAGTAAAGCTTGAAAAAAAAAAAAAAAAATGCACGCGATCGCGTCCAAGTCCAACCGTTCACAGCCATTGCGCACGTCCGCCGAAGTTCCAGCAACGGGAGGCCGGTTTGTTCATTTTTGGTTTGGATCAGGGCAACAAAATACAACAGGGAACTGACAAAACTCCACCATTAGGCGCACGATGGCCGGCCGATCCGCACAAATGACCGAGTCCGAGCGCCTAGCGCTGGACAATGAGCGCATGGCGGAGCGCCTGGCCGCCCTGAAAGCGCAAATGGCCGCGCGTCGGCAGCAGTTCCAGGCTTTGCGCTCAGATTCTGCCTCCGCCGCAACCCACGGCAGTGCTAGTGGAGAGCCGCGAGCGACATCTGCACCGCCGGATCCGTCGACAGGGTCGCTGTTCGGATCGGTTTGGCGGAGTGGCGCGGCCGCTGGCGGGCTTTCGAGCCATGCCCGGTCGATTCTGCATGGTAAAAAGTCGTTTTTGCGGGTATGCTTTTATATATTTGGCTTGTCAGCGACTTTGACTAAATTGAGAGGGTACTGCGAGCAGACCCATGCCATCGACAGTATCGAGTTTCTGGGATCCGTGCCATCGATCCCGCCGCCGCCGCCAAAGCACTTGCCGCCCCTTGTGCCAGCATCAGCAGCGACAGCAGCGGATGAAGTTTCAGGAGCATCAGCGGCTACCCGGCCACGGCCACCGTCGGCACCGCGCGCATTGACGCCATCTTCGGCTCGGCACCGGCGTATTGTCCGCTCCGAGTCGGCTTCAATGGCAGGAAGCGATGAAAACAGTCACGCGGCGCCGCCATCCGTGCCGGTGGTCAAAGTGTGGCACCGCCCGGTCGAAGAGGAGGATCATGATACCGTGGTGCAGCTGGACCAGCCCGTGTACGAGGCCGATCCGGCTCGGTTCGAGCTGCCCGCACCGGATCTGGACCAAACAGTCGAAATCGAGCAGCTATCAGCCTCGCGGGCGGCATCGGCGCGGCGCATGACGTCGTTCCAGTCGGTGCACATGTTCCGCGACGCAAGCGAAGAAGCATCAGCATCATTGCCGCCGATGGTAGACGAGGACAACGACAACGCGGTGGAGGCTGATCCATGGGGTGGGTCCTTTAACGAAGCGGCCAACCAGCGCGCGTTTTCCGACGCCGTCAACGAGTGGCGCAAGGGTGGGAGTACGGAGGAGAAGGAGGAGGCACCCGCAGCTGCCGAGGATCATTTCGTTGGCGGTGGTGGTACCCGCGACTGGTTTGCAGGATCGTTCGACGAGGCGGCCGAGCAGCGCGCGTTCGCCAATGCGGTCGTGTCATGGCGGCGCGGCGACGAATCTTCCCCCGGTGGCGCCGTGGAGGGAAGAGCGCGGCCCACCACGTCAGCGACCTGCAGCGCCGTCGGTACCGAGCACATTGCCGCCACGACCAGCATGCTCGCCGACGTGAAGTTTACTCCATCCATGTCTTTGCTTGAGCAGCTGCTCTTGCGCAAGCTGCGAGCGGAGCAGCAAGTTGAGGCGATCCCCATGCAGCTGTGAGGTTGAGTTGTTGGCTCATCTTTTGAAAATTTCTCCTTGCCGAGACCAACCACAATACAGTCACCAGTCTCGATATGTCCTACGCGTACTCGTACCATAAATCGGGGGGCTCCCGCGGCGGAGGCTCGTCATCGTCGTCGTCATCGTCATCGTCGCCCATCATTGATATGGAGCTTCTCCAACTCGGTATGGCCGCCGTCAGCGGCGTGGTGGTGCTGGCGACCATGTCCACGTTCTTTGTCAAGCGCAGTATTGCCAAGCGCAGGCTGGCCGCCGCCGAGGATGGGAAGCGGCCACGAAAGAAGCGCAGAAAATCGAATGCGCCTCTCCCCATCGACGGAAGAGACCATGACGGCGTCACGACTGCTGGCGGTGCTGTTGGTGATGGCGAGAGTGCAGCCGATGACGAAGAGGAAGAGGAAGTGGTCGAGGACGGATGCATCCTGTCGTCGCGCTCGGCCCGTCGTCGTCATGCCCAGTACCACCACCATCACCACCACCATCGCCAATCCGAGAGCGAGAATATCCCACTGGCCGCGGGCCTGCATAACCTCGGCAACACTTGCTTTTTCAATTCTGTCATGCAGGCAAGTACCGCACATTGTTTTGTCCAATGATCCCGATTTAACTCATAACCAAATTTCCCCACAGTGCCTTGCGACCCTCGATCCGCTCAAGGAATTCGTGGAGAACGACACGACCGTCCGTGCCGGCTTTCCGTCGACCTCGGTCACGGCAACGTTCAACCAGTTGCTCACTGGTTCATTATACTTCTTTTTCGTCATGGGCTTTAGGAATGTGAGAAGCTGAAAAAAAAAAGGAAGAATAGACCTGCGCACCCCGCTCCGCTCGCGCGCCTCGTTCCCGCCATCGAACGTGATGCAGGCGCTGCGTGCGTCCAACCACCGGCTCTTCAATCTCCGCCAGCAGGACGCGCAAGAACTGTTCCAGGCAGTTTCCGACACGATCGCGACCGAGCGCGCGAAAGCTCACCGGCTACTCACGCGCCCGAGCTTGGCCGACAGCCTACTCGGTGGACCCAGCAGCGGTGGCGCATCATCCATGCCTGACCCGCACATTTCGCCCTTCACGGGCCTTCTCGCGTCGCGGCTCGTGTGCATTCACTGCGGGTACTGTCCGGCGGTGCGCCATTTCACGTTCGACAATCTGTCGCTGGCGCTGCCGCTCGAGTCGCGCGCTACCGTTTCGGACGCGCTCAGAGCATTCACTGACCTGGAACACATTGCCGACGCCAATTGCCGCCGATGCGCTTGGCGCAAGACGGAGGCGCGGCTGCGGCGCGAGTGGATGGCGGCTGTCGAGGCTGAAGTCAAGCTCGGAAAGCAGCTGGACGCGGCGATCACCGCGGAGGTGGAGCTCCGGCCGCGCTTGCAGGCTACTCGCGCCGCTGAGCTCGACGGACAAGGTTCTGGCTCTGCAGTTGCATCGTCGACAGCAACACCCGCATTGACGACGGCCCACCGGCGCCGTTCTCGTAAATCGTCGAATGGTGGTGGCGCAGGGAACCGTAAGCGCCGCGCCAGCACAACTGCCGACCATACCGCATTGCCCGCATCCTCTACCCGGACCGAGGACGCGAGTGCTACCCATAGCGGGTCACGCGCCGCGAAAAAGGTAGCGGAACTGACGTCGCGGCTGAGCGCTCTCAAGGCGCACACGTCCGCCAGTGCCGCGCGGCTCGCATACGCCGAGGAGGTCCTGCGCATCGAGACCGAGGACGCCGATGTGCCCAAGCACCTTGACCTGACACTGGACAGGGCGCCCACGCCGCACACCAAGCAGATGATGGTGGCGCGCGCGCCGCAAGTGCTGGCGTTGCACCTGAACCGGTCGGCGGTGGTTGGGTACCGCGTGATCAAGAACTCGTGCCGGCTGGACCTCTCCGAGTGGCTCGACTTGTCGCCCGCGTGCACGTCCCGCGAACTCGATATGCGCGCCATGGTGGGCATGAAGGGGATTGGCGGGAGGGGGCGGCAATGGGCGTCGGCGCGTATGCCGAGCATGGGTACTGGTAACATTCTTCTGCGCACGGGATTGCTTGCTCCCGGCGGTTCTATTCGCGGCAGCGATAAGGAGTCGGTCGCCGAGTCGGGATACGCATCATTGCGGTTGGGTGTGCCTGGGTCGGCCGCTACAGTTGCTGTTGCTCGTAATACGGGCAACGACCAGGATGAGAACGATGCGGCATGGATTCCGGCCACCCGAAAGCGGCGTTCCGGCGCGCATCCCAACGCTGCCCCCTTGTCAGTCACCGCCGCAGATGCCCTGCCAGAAGGTCCCGCCGCTGGCATCCCTCCGTCACCGCCGTTGACCATGTCGACCTCTGGATCGCCCACCAAGCTTCAACAACAACAAATGGCGCCCATGGCTCTCGACCCACCCGCACCAGTGCCGCAGGAGCAGCAGCAGCCGCGGCTGGTGCTTCATCGGGACGTTGCGTACCGGCTGCAAGGCATCGTGGTGCACTATGGCGGCCACGAGTATGGGCATTACATTGCGTACCGACGCGCTCCCGCCGGGTCCAAGGGCTGGCTGCGGGTCTCGGACGACAATGTGACGGTGGCAAGCGAGGACGAGGTCATGGGGTGTGGGGCCGGTGCCGTCATGCTGTTTTACGAGGCCGCGGACTCGGATCAGCGACTTGCTCCTGCTCCTGCTTCTTCTTCTTTGTGATAACAAATATATAGGGGTTATAAATATTCTATTTTATGGCACGAGCGTGGGATTACTATTCTTTAGTGGGGAGGATGACGAAGCGGCTCGGACTCGCCGCATTGCATTGGGCGACGGCCGGCTCCTTGGCGGCCCAGTCGCAGGCGCGTGGGGCGTCTCGTCCGCAAGCAGACCAGCAAGGTGTGGTGCCGACGCCGCCGACCCGAGCCGCTTCAACGAGCAGCCAATCTGGGTGACGGCATCATCCCTCGCGATTGTTGCTGCTGCCACGGGCGCGATTGGGCGTGCGGGCACGACTGGTGTGGCTGGACGTGTCGACACGGGTACGACGGACACCGAAGGATGCGATGACGGTGGCGATAAAGCGGGCAGAGTTGGCGCTGTCGTCGCGCGTGGGGGCGTGTAAGGCAGAACCATGGGAACGCTGATCACGGGCGACGGCAAGTGCCATGTCCCGGCCTCCATTTGCACAATGTACCCCTTGATCATCGCCACGTCCGAGAATTCCTCCACGGACATGGCATAACTCGACTGCTTGGACATAGTAGGCGAAGGAGCGGCGACAGCCAGCACTGCCGTGGGTGCTGCTGGTGTCGGCGCATCGCTCACAATAATGTTTGCCTGGGGAACAGATAGTAGGCCAAGTGCAGCAGTAGCACGGTGCCGCTCCCACATTGTATCGACGCCAATCGCACCAAGGGTCGGGGTGGCCGGTGCATACGCGCCGACCATCCGCACGCCAAGGACGCTGCTTTTAGCGATTGTGCCGTCGAGAGCCAGATTGGCAAGAGACCGCGACTGTGTCATGGCTGTCGTGGCGGTACGTGTTGCTCCCAATACTGCTGCTCCGGTCTCGGTCGCAGCAGGAGCATCCCCAAGCGTGCAGCGAGCGACAGCAGCCTTGAAATCGCGCACCCAAGCGTCACGACGCCCAGGGGGAAGCGAGATGGCCAGCACTGCCGACTGGTGCTCCCGGGCACCGTAATAAATGATCACGGCGCGGTCGTGGCCAGGGACCGGAAACACCAAGTCGACGGCCATCAATGGCACCATGGCCCGAACCAGCAAGATGCGGTCGCGCGTGTCCGAATCGGAAATGACATCGACGCCCGTCCCAGCCCCACCATTACTGCTGTTGCCCGAGGTGCCGGTGCTATCCGCCAGCATTCGCAATGCGGCCGCGCCGCCACCACCAACACCACCTCGCGGCTTGGCCACCACCAGCGCGTCGCTAAACAGCACCAGCAACCGCGGCCGCTCGTCGACCGCGATTCCAGTGTTCATGGTCACGGTGTCAAGATGTCGAGCCGCCGTGGACCCCGCAATCGACTCGGCATCGTGAATGTGGTACCCGGGGTCTTGGCGCAGGACGCGCCGCTGCTGGTTCTCGGGTAGCCATTTCAGCGATTCCATGTACGGGTCATCGAGATCGCTGGCATTCAGCAAGTGTTTGCGGTTATTGCTCGGACGCGGATCAAATTCCAAGTGGGCAAGAACCGTCAGCAGACGCCGCTGGTCCTCCAGAAACCGCCGCCCTTCGTTGACGCGATGCACCGTCTTTTCAATCACGGCCAGCGCGGTGGTGAGGTCTGCGTGGTCTGCATGGGATGCTGGCGTGTGCTTGAGGATCTCGCGGAGGAGCAAGGGGTATTTGCAGAGCTGTGTATTTTGTTGATATAAGAGTTAGATCTCGTCAAAACCAGAATAGGTACGATACATACCCGTTGTACAGGTTTAATGAGCAGCGACGAAATGTCCAGGCCGGCATTGTCGGGATGCCCAATCAGAAACTCTTTGAATGCCGGGCGGGACTGCTGCAGTGCAATCACGGCATTTTGAGCGTCAGGTATATTGGTGCAATACGTGTTGTACATTTTGAAGAAGGGTGCCTGTGCTTTCATGATCCAATCATGAGTATTTCATCAAGATGAGAGAAGTTCAACGGGCACGCTACCAGTTTCTTAAAAATGCTGCCAACTCGGGTCACGACGCACCGATCCAGCGCGCGCCGCTTCTCCAGCTCGCCCAAGAGTTCCTGAAATGCGTGCAGGTGAGTCTCACTCCTCATTGCATCCATTGTAGTTGAAGACATACCTGGTTCAACGGAATGAGCTGCTCCACATCGGAAAATATGCTCGACAGCTCTTGTGCCGACAGGAGCTGGTTCTTGGCGATTGGGTGCAAGAATTTCTGCCAATTTCTTTCCATGTGAGTGGAGACTACAGCAATCCACTCGCAAAAAGCATAACGTACGCGCCGCAACACAATCAAGGAACCAACGTAGTCGCTTTCGGTGACAGTGAGCTCGTAAATTGTTTCTTGCCGCTTGATTTCGGATTTTGACAACTGCGACGTGTCCACGGGTCCCGGTAGCAATCCCAAGAGGTCGCTGGACGACAGCGGATTTTGGCCAAACGTGACGCGCTCGACAAGATCGGGTTCCAGAACCGACCATTGCTGTGGGATATTGCGCACGGGAGGTGCTGGCGACGAACGTCCACTGGCGTTGCGCACAAGTGCCTTTGGTGTTGCTGTAGACTCTCCCACAGTCACCGCTATTGTGGGAGTGGGAGAGCCCATGCGCACAATCACCGGACGCACCGCCACGGGCGTTGGGGAATCCGCCCCACTATTGTCCGGTTTGTAGTCGCGATCTCGGACAGAAAAGGCACGCGCAAGGCGCGACTTTGAAGCCCGTGGCGACGGTTGGGAGCTAGATAATCGCGATGCCGAGTCCTGCGACTGCGCTGCTGCGGGTTCCACGAGCGAAGAACTGGACCGTGAGCGTCCGCTGCCCGTCATGTCGCGCAGTCGGTCCATGAGAGAGGGTGCACGTATTGGAGCTGCCGGAGTCGTCGTGTACTCGGTCCCTCCACCACCGGCAGGTGGTTCGTTTCCAGCCATTTGAGCGAGGTCTGATGCCGACATGGCATGCACCACGCGTAGAATCGACGACGAGACTGATCGTTTGAGGTTGTTTCGATACTGATGCTCCGAGTGTGGAGACGGCGCAAGAGTATGCGGTACTTGCACTTTTTCCACTTTATATGTTTCTTCTTCCTCTCGGTCAACGAGGCGAGTGGCAATCGGCAGATCACGAGGTTGCAGCGAGGATTTATGTAACTGCGTCGGTTTCGATGCTTGTTGCAGCCGCGGGACGGATTGCGAGCGGCGGAGCGTTGATCGGATCTCGGTCATTTTTTTTCTACGCGACTTCGAAACAAAATCCGGCAAATAATGACAGGAGGGGGAGCCGCAAAGGGCAGAAAGAAAAGAACTAGACTCCGCAAGTAAATATTACCTCAAATATTTGTGCTTATTTTTCAAATGTGTTGCGTGAAATGTGAAAATTCAGATGGGGAATATGGGAAAACCTCCTGGACATATTCGATCAGTCGTAATTGTTGCTGTCGTAGCCGTAATTGCAGGTCTCAATGCACGTCTCGGCCGCCACGCCCGCGTGCCCGATCCCGAGATCCTGGACCCCGTGATTGGCCACGTCTTCGAGCGTCAGCACGTCGTGCGACTGCGACGGGCGACGGAACGGGATCGGGCTGGGGAGTGTCCCGCGGCCCATGTGGTTGCGCGCCAGCAGTGCCTCCGCCCCAGCGCCCGGCCCGCCCTGTGCCGGATCCGGGCGCTTGTTTGGGTGCGTCACGCGGTTCGGCGGAGTTGCGCACCGCAGCGTGAACGACGAGAGCGACTGGGCCGAGTGGTCGAGCGGGCCAAAGTCGGCCGGATCGGTGGCCGAGGCGCCGCGGTCCGCATTTTCGTCGTCCATCGTAAAGTCCGTTACAAATACGGGCTCGGCGGCGGTGGCAGTCAGATGGCTGAAATGGTCGCCAAGTGGATCCTTGATGGTTGCCGTCGGCTCCGACTTGGCGGCGGGAATGGGGTCAGGATCGGGTGAGGACATGCGCATTGCCTCGTGGAGGTCCGGGCGCAATCCAGCGGCACGACGGCGGCCGTGGAGTTCGGCAGGATTGTCTGAGGTGTGGTGTGGGTGTGGGTGGAACATATTTTTTTTTTGATTTTGTGAAGTGTAATGGGGATTGCGAGAAAAACGAGAGAAAGCGAGAGGTTTATGAGGCCAAGGCAAATGTGGACTTTTTGCGATTCTACGACTCTCGCCGCGTCGTCCCTGCAACGCGGAAATGCAATTGAATGGGTGGCTCTTTTCACATCAACTTTTCTTGCAAAAAAAAAAATGTTGGTCACGCGGCCTTGCCTCAGGTTGCTCACATCAGTTGCTGGCCGTCCCTTGTCCGCGCGTCGCGTAGGTTGGACAGCCCTCGCCACCACCATCAAATGGAGCCAAGGCAAACGCATGCTCTCGACCCTGCCCAAGAACGACGCAACAAAAACACCGAGTCCACCACCGCCACCACCGCCGACTACAACAGACACGACCATCCTCGCCCGCCTCTCGGCCGCATCACTCCCCTACCGCCAGCTCTCGCGCATCGACAAGCCCGTGGGCACCTACTTGCTGTATTTGCCATGCACCTGGTCGATCCTGGCCGCCGCGTCGACGCACGGCATTGCGCCACTGCACACCGCGTCCATGCTCGCACTCTTTGGTACAGGAGCGTTCGTCATGCGCGGCGCCGGATGCACCATCAACGACCTGTGGGACCAGGACTTTGATAAACGCGTCGAGCGGACGCGTTCACGGCCCCTGGCTGCTGGCACTGTCACTGTACCTCAGGCCGTTGCATGGCTCGGCGTCCAATGCTCGGTCGGACTGGCTGTGCTGATGCAAATGAATTGGCTGAGGTATATTTTATATTGGCGACAAGGAACAAGGCAGTATTCATTCATAAAATTGAAAACAGCATTGCCATTGGCGCGTCCTCTATGGTCTTGGTGGTCGCCTACCCGCTCATGAAGCGCATTACCTACTACCCGCAGGTCGTTCTTGGTTCGCACTCAATTTCTTATAGTTGAACCTTCATTTTTTTTTTTTTTTTTTGACGGATGATAAAAGGACTGGCATTTAACTGGGGCGCGCTGCTGGGATACCCGGCGCTCACGGGCACGTTTGAGTTGCTACCAGCACTCCCATTGTACACGGCCGGGATCGCCTGGACGCTGATCTACGACACGCTGTACGCGCACCAGGACAAGCGCGACGACGTGGCGATCGGGGTCAAGTCCACGGCGCTGGCGTTCGGGGACCAGGGCACCAAGCCGGTGCTGTACGCGCTGTCCGGGGTGGCGGGCGTGTCGTTGGCGGCGGCGGGTGTTTCGGCCGGATTTGGGGTGCCGTGGGCTGTTGGATCGGCGGCGGGGGTGGCCAACATGGTGCGCATGACGCACGGGTGCAATTTGGCGGACCCGGCCAGTTGTGGTAAGGCGTTCCTCGGATCGACGTGGGCGGGCGTGTGGATTGCTCTCGGCGCGGCTGTCGAGTATGGGCTGCGGGTCGTGGCAGACGAAAATGAGGAGGAGGCCGACGTTGCTTCCGCTGTTGAATGAACACCGCTTCCAGTGCCCTGCTTCCCATTCCATATCGTTTCTCGTTCATTCTCTTTGCACGCGAGATCCGGTCGGCAGACACCCATGGACAGATGCAAAAGCAAAGCAAAGCGTTCCCACTGAAGTGCCGCGCTTTTCACTCTTCTCCTTTTTATTTCGTTGACAATTTTTAGTCCATCGATACCCGCGCCAATCCTGCGCTTAAGAGGGTGCTGCATCTCTCTTTCTGCACACAAACACAAAACTCGACGATCTTCAGTCAGCCGCCCCTCATACACTAACCCATTTCTACACAAACCCACAAACCCACAAACCCAAACCCACACAAAAAGATGCTCGCTTCCTCCTCCACCACCATTACCCGCGCAAGCCCTTCCCCCCCGAATGCCACCAACCCTAACTCGGACGACGCCGTTGACGCCTCGATCCCTTCCGCCGGCGTCCGGGGAGGCCTCCGCCCACACCCACTGTACACGCCAAGCGGATTGACGGGGATTACGGCCTCCTCCCGTCACTCTGGCGGCGCCGGCGCCCGGTCCGCGCGCCCACTTCGGCCCGACCTCTACGTTCCACTGGCGCCACGCACACCGTCTCCAGGACCCGATCAAGCACGCGCACGTGTCAGCGGCGGCCGGCTCGCAGCGCCGCCCGGCGAAAAGGGGTGGCGCGTGTGGGTGGCGGTGGCGGCCGAGGAGTGGGAGCGCGAGCGCGCGGCCGAGACAGATGGGATGGCGGCGGGAGCGTCGGAATCATCGGGTGCGATTAACAACGACCACGGATCGCTGGTTGGAATGGAGGACGGATCGGCCGTGAATGTTGGCGAGGGTCGGGATTGATCAAACGGTAATTTTCCCACATGTGTGTTTCCCATGCATCTTCAGTTTTTACATTTTTTGGCCGTCAATATATAATACCAAATAATTCGTCACGTTATCGTTAATTATTATCATTATTAATTACTATTCTTAATCTGCAAGTGAAAGTGTGGGTGATAAATGGTGTGGGAAAAGGGCGGACAGGGGGATCACACACTATCGCCCTGTTTTTTTTTTTTTTTTTGGGTAAACAAACCGGTGCGGAAAAGGAAAAGGTCAAAGCCTTGGATCAAATCCCGGCCTTGGAACCACCGCCAACAGCCGAAACAGACGATGTGCGCGACCGCACCAGGACGGGATCCATGTTTCCGCCATGCACGGTCGCCGCCGCCGACGCCGCCAGCGATCCAGGCACGGTCCAGGGCCACGACGCCACGGCGGCCACCGAAGGCCAAGTTACTTCCGATTTGCTGTCTACCAGCATCGAGGACGGCGCCGACGACAGGGTCGAGGAGTGAGCGTCTCTCAGTTCGGCAACGGGCAGTACCAGAACATTCGCCTCATAGGTGGTGCCGGCAGTGGCCGCTGGAGTATTGGGAGCAACTCGACGACGGGCTCGAGACGTGGCGGTAGTGGACGACTTGGACGGCGGCTGGATGGCACCGGTGCTGCTGCTGCTGCTGCTGACATGTGAAGCTGGTGCAGAGACCGTGGCAATGGGCTCGGCGACAGCAGCGGCGATCCGCGCCGACTTACGTCGCGCGTCGCGGGTCCGCGCTCGCGCCACGTACTCGTCCGCTTCCGCTGCCGTGGTCGGGGTCGCCGGCAACAAAATCACCGCCGGCTTGCTCCCAGACGATGACGACGCAGGCGCAGCCGTGACTGTAGAAACACCAAGAGTACCATTACCGCTCCCACTGCTCGACGACTGCTGCGACAAGGACGCCCGTCGCTGGGATCCAGGCGGATGCAAGTACACGGCCGATCCGCTGGACCGCGAAGCGCGGCGAGGTCCCGCACCCGAGGCCGCTGAACCTGAGGTAGCCGTCGATCCGGTACGGCTGACGCTGCTGCTCATGGAGCTCCCAATCGCCGACATGATGCTGCTGAGCGTCAAGGGTCCCAGCCCTGGCGACACAGGGACCATGTCATCATCCGGGCCAGACGAGGGCGGGGACGGCGGCAAAGGGGGCTGCTGCTGCTGCGGCACCAGATGGGATGCAAAAGAGGACACGTAGGGGCCTGGCGGAGTGGATGCGCGCAGTGCAGGTGACGGCGGCAGCTGCAAGGGCGGAATCTCGTCGTCAAGCACGCGGGTCGTCGGACGCAGTCCCAATTTAGGTGGACGGGTGGTGACCGCAGTACCGGATTGTTGCTGCTTCTGTTGGAGGATTGACGCACGACCGGATAATGTTGATGCCAATGAAGGTTTGGGCGTAAACAGAGTCGGATCGCGGAGCCCAAGGCTTGCGGGCGTGGCAACCGCATCGGCCGCGCGAATCTGCGCCGACAAGAGAACCACTGCCTCGCGCTTCCCGTTGCGCTTGGTAGGTGACGACAGTAGTCCCGACTCCGCCTCTTCCGATACCGGTGACGAGCCGCGGATCGATATAGCGGCACCTGGCTCTTTTTCGACACGACGGACCGTGCCTCCAGGCAGAATCTGGTACAGAGCACCGCGCCAGTCGAGAGTGGATCCAGAGACGGCCCACACATAGGCAGGGAGCGCCATGGCCTCGCGCGCGGCCCATGCCTTCACAAAGGTGCCCAGCGGCAGGCACGATCCGGCCACGTTCCGCGCAACCACGTAGTCGAACGTAAACCACATGACCACATGCGCCACGTACACGGCCCAGAACGCCGGCGGCGGAGTGGACATAATCAAGTCAATGGCGGCAAGAGAGCTAGCGCTAGCGGGGCCGGGTGTGAGTACCGCCAGCAGTGCGGCCGCCGACCGCGCCACCACCGGCCACCACGCGCGCACCGCAAACGCAAAGATGGCCGACATGGTCACGCACTCGGTGAACGGTTCCGCGACCGTGGCAAGCACCACCGTGTACTTGCGGATGCGGCCCCACCGCATGCGCCGGGCAAAGAAATCGCGCACGGTCATCGCCCCCAGAGGCTGCCACGCGCGGTCCGGCGTTATCACATGGCGTAAACCCAAGTCCCAGATCGCCTGCCCAATCATGTTATCTTCGGCCATGTACTTGCCAAACTCGGCAAGACCGCCCTTGAGCGCCAGGTCGGATCGTCGGAACACTGTGGACTTGCCGACCACGCACGACGACGGGCCGAGCCAGTTGATCCCGAGGTACGCGCGCGCGTGGAATGCGTTTAGAAACAGCCACTCGAGCTCGGATCCGCGCGACATGGGCCACAATCCGCACGGTAAGTGATGTACCAATCCGATGCCGGGCTTTGCGAGGGAAGAGACCGACGATCGTAAGGTCGAAGGGCCGGACCACACGTTGCTGTCGGCGATCCAGACAACATCGTGTGCTGCGATCGCGTACCCGCGCACCAGGTTGTTGATCTTTGGGTTGACGCCGACATTCATGTCGCCTGTCCAAATTCAAATGAGCATTTATGCATTTCATGGAGAAAAAAAAATGAAAAACGAACCAATCACCAGCTTGGCAGTCACGTCCGAGAAGCGGGCCATCAGGTTCTTGACGATGGGGATCACCGGGTCGTCGGGATCCGCGACGCAAAACACCAGTTCGAGGCGGTCCTTGGGGTAGTTTTGCTCAAATGACGACGCGAGATTGGCTTCAATGTTGACGTCGACGCCTTTAAGTGGACGCAGGACGGTGACGCCGGGCATTGCACCGTCGTTGTGGGCCCAAAAGGGAACGTGTGATCCGATCCCGGCGGCCGACGAGTTGGGTGCCGGCGGTGGGGGGTCGCCGCGGCGGCGCATGCGAAAGAAGCTGGGCATTGTTATTAAGTTAATTTTGTTGAGGATCCGGCGTTATTTTAAGAAAATGCATCGGCATCCAGGCCGTACCTCGTCATGACACCGGCAAAAATCACCACGGCTGAAAAGAGCCACCATACAAGGGCCAGCGTGGGCAAGATCACAGTGTGCAGCATATTTTTGGTTTTGTGTTTTTAGGTGGATATTACGCGGATTGAATCGGCGCAATTTGAGCGGATCGGCGCCGCTGGAAGCGTGAATGCAAATAAATAAAAGCAGTATGCGAGCGGATTGCCCTGCGCAGTGTATATATAGTTGTGTGTGTGTGTGTGTGTGGCAGCGATTTGAGGTGATCGCGCTGTGGTCGACAGTGATCGTGAGAGCAGCAGCAGGCGGTCGGCGAGCTGGGATGCGTGTGCGGTATTTAAGGAAAAAAGAAAAATTGCCGCGATGGGTGGCTGGCAGGCCGCGGCGAGAGGATATTAAAACTTAGCGGTCGCCGTCGAAATGCTGCATGTATTCACTGCGCAGTTGCTGCTGGTTTGTCGAATGTCGGGGCCTCTTGCACCTGGAGGAAGATCGTGTGCAAATATAGAGCAATTAAAGAGTGTGCGCTTGAGCGAGAGCAGAGACAGCAGGGGCGAGCAATAGTACTTTGGTGGATTTGGCTTTTTGTTTTTTTGCGTGCAGGGGAGCGCCTTCTGGGAAGAACGTGAAAATTACGAAGAAATAATACACGAGCAAATGCAAGTATTATGATTCATTCATGCTATTGAGCCCGTGCTCGTGCCGCTTGGGAAAAATCGCCGCAACGTTTGTGATGCGCAGTGGTGGAAAAATGCTGCAGCTCGTTTGTTTCGTCAAAAGAACGCCACAAATTTCTATCAGCTCATTCTAACGATGAGTCGGCTGTACGGTCAAGACCAGGGATTGCAGGGCAAGCGGGAACGAGGCCCATATCTTCCCCGGATACGGTTGGGTTTTTTTATTGCTGAGGTGGTATTCCGATCACCGGGCCGAAGTTACCGAAAAACAAGGAACGACACAACAAAAGAGCGGTCCGCTTTTGAGCATGGTCAAAGCGATAAATTGTCCCGCCGTCGTCTCGTCGCGTCGCCGCTCTTTCGCCTGCTTGGTTTTCATCAATTAAATGGCAGCAGACACCTTATTGCAACACCTCCCCAACCTGGTAGACCTGGAATCGCTGGAAGCACTAGCCGCCCGCTTGCCCGAGCCGGCCCAGGCGGCGCTCCGGTACGCTGCCGACACGCTCGAAAAGCTGGCGGCCTCGACCGCCCAGACACCCCGGCGCAAGCTAATTGCGGCGTCGGTGGCGTCGTACCTGGCCGCGCGCATTGTACTGTCCTTGGCCCGCAACGCCCTGCATCGCCGCCGGTTGCTGGCCCGTAACCCCTTTTTGCGGGTCGTGCCGGTGACATCGCTAGAGAGTGTGCTGGCGGGCACCACGCTGGGCCAAATGACGCGCAACCCGCACGAGGCCATTGGTGCCATGACCGCGCTGGCACCCAAGGGCCACGTCACCACTGGTCCCATGGGCAAGCCGCACCTGTGGGTGTCGGATCCGCGCGCGATCCATGCCATGCTGGTGACCCACGCCCGCCGCTTTGAGCGCACCAAGATTGCTCGCCAGCTTCTGGCTTGGGCCACTGGCCCACTCGGCCTGCTGACCCTTGAGGGCGACGACCACCGCCGGCACCGTCGGATCATTAATCCCGTCTTTAACCTCAAAAACCTTCGGACGTGCGTTACATTTTTTTTGTGTCTACCTGCTGCAAAAAACTGACGTTTTATCCCAAAGGCTAACACCCGTAATCGCCGAGGCTGCGCGCGAAATGTCGGCCGCGGTGTCCGGCGGCGGTGCTGCCGTCAATGTGGAGTTTACCGACCTCGCATCCAAGGTCGCCCTCAACATCATTGGCCGGACCAGTACCGTATTCAATTATTTAGATCTGACAATGCCCGGTGCTGACCATATGCAAAACTTGAAATAGCAATGGCCATGGACTTTGACGCGCTGAACGAAAAGCAACCGTCGCCCCTCACCGAGGCATACCACGAGATGACCACCATCATGGAAGTGTACCCGCTGGCGCGACTGTCGCGGCCCATGCCCTGGATTAACTCGATCCCATTCCTGAAGCACGCGCGGGTCTTTGACCAGGCCAAGGCAGTGGTGTCGCGGCACGTGGACCTGATTGTGACCGCTTTTACGGACGCGGCCTCGGCCGGCAAGGTCCCGGGTGCGTCGACGGGCGTGGTGACGACGCCGTCGCTGGTGGCAGCTCTGCTGGCCGGGTCCAAGTCGGGCGACGCGGCGCTGTCTCGTGAAGAGCTGCGATCGGAGCTGCTCTCTTTCCTGTCGGCGGGCCACGAGACCACCGCCATGACGTATGCGATGGCAGTGTGGGAGCTGGGTCGCCCGCACAATGCCGACATTCAGACGGCGCTGCGAACCGAGGTGCGCCGGGTGCTGTCCGACCACCACGACGACGCGGCCGCGGCCTACGACGCGCTGGCCGGGTGCGCGCAGCTCACGGCGGTGATCAACGAGACGCTGCGCGTGCACACCCCCGCGTACCTGATTGGGCGGCGGGCCATGGCGCGGGCGTCGCTCCCACTCGAAGACGGCAGCACGCTCGAGGTCGACAAGGAGCAGATCATCTTCATTCCGGTGGCGGCCATCCAGCGGTCGGTGCGCCAGTGGGGACCTGGTGCGCACGAATGGTCGCCGCGCCGCTGGTTGCGTGACGACGACCACGGGACCGCCGCCCTTCGCGTCGCTGCCGACTACGAGAGCGGGATCGAGGACACGTTGGCGTCGCCCATTGACAACGGCCAAGGCAGTTCGGACAAGTGGTTTGAGCCGTTCGCCATGGGTCCGCACGCGTGCATTGGCCGCCAGTTTGCGATCATGGAGCTGCGCGTGCTTCTCGCGCAGCTGGTGGCCGACATCATGTGGACCAGCCAGGACGAGACTGTGGCCATGCGCTGGGGCATCACTGCCGGTCCCATGAGCGTCAAGATTCAGGCGATGCGAGTCCAGTAAATATATTTAATTAAGGTCGGGCGTCTTCCACAGCCCGTCGCCCAGGTAATGCATGGTCTCGACGCCCATGTTCTTGTTGACGGACCGGATCTCGTCAGTGCTCATCTTGAGCCAGCCAATTGCCAGCGGCAACTGCTTGCCCTCGGCAAACACCGCCACAGGCGACTCTGCGGGTAACGCGGTGCCGTCTCCAGCGGCGGGCATCCATGCTCCCGCCGACGTCAGGCCCGGGCACATGATGTGAGCGGCCGAAAGCACAAACTTGATGGCTCCACGGTCCACCTGCACATACGGCATCATGAAGGGGTCTATACATCTACGGAGTTAGTCCCATTCTATATCATCGTTATATACAAGCGTACACTGGTGCAACAGGCGCAGGGTCGGCATCCAGGTGCCGTCAAAGTGGTTGAAAAACAGCGGGACGCCGTCGACGGCAATGATTTGCACGCGGTCCTGGCTTGTACTTACGGTTGAGCTATCCTGAAATAGACAAATAAGACAAGTGCGTACCACTTGTAAAGCACAATCGGCGTCTTCTTGGGCAGAATGTCGTCGAGGTGCGGCTCAATGTTGGGGTAGCTCTCGACCAGCTTGGTGCGAATCGACCGCTGCACAGATGACTTGATCTGCGTTTGGCCCGTGACGGACGACGCCGGGTCGAATTTCTTGAACAGTGGGGTGGACATATCGCGAGTATTGGGTATACTTCGTCGAAAGAGCTCTCGGAATTCACACCGAAATTATACTACACGGCTGAGTGGGCTTTCGAAAGTTTCCATCTCACCAGCGATCTCGTCCGCTATGCGGGCGCTACAACCAGTTGTGCGACTGGTGTAGCAGAG
>MU624601.1:0-43125 GCA_025349905.2 Blastocladiella britannica
AAAAAAAAACGACTCAAAATACAAATAATCTGGTAATAATAAAGGAATGGCTCCACGGACTGCAGGTGCAACGTCCACAACGCCTGGTGCATCCACGTCGTCGTCGTCAGGAGCCGACCGGCGCGGCCCCGCCGATTCCACGCTCGGATCAGGGTCTGCGGGAGGAGGGGGCAGTAAGAAACCCGACAGCCGCGAACAGCGCATTCTGACTCGGCGCGCGCGCATCGAAAACTCGCGGTCCTCGCACGCTTTGACCGTAGCGCCTGCCGCTCGTACTGGCTCGGCTGGAAACCATGGTTCCAATGGCGCAGCTTCTTCCTCCGCCGCAGCGCCATCGGGAGGTGCATTGATCGGTGGTGGTACACGGCATGGAAAGGCCGCGATCGGCGTCGAGACGCCGTCCAAGTCGGCGGGGCAAATCAAGGATTCTCGCGACCGCATCACCACCGTCAAGCGGAAAGGGATGGACGATGTGAGCGCGTCGCGGATTGCCGCCATGCAGCGCGAGCAGAAGCGCCGGGCCGAAGAGCTGGCTCGCGCCGATATCTTGGCGCTCAAGACCCGCAAGACGGGCGAGGGCGCCGACGCATTGGATCAGCAGATCGTGGATGCCTGGAACAAGTGTATTGGAACCAGCACCGCGCTGGGCACGCCGCACGAACTTCACAAGGTTCCCTCTTTTAATCTTCATTGAAGCTGTGTGTAGTGTTGACTGACACATTTTAAATTTAACAGATGTTGCTTGACCAGAAAAAGTTGTGCGAGCAGCTCATCAATGCGAAAGAAAACCTGATGGTCGAATACAATGCCGAGCTCAAGCGCAAGGACGACGATTACGTCAAGGAACTCAAGCGCCAGGCAGACGAAATTGGTACTTTTTTTCTTCAGAAAACTGGTTGCAGGCACTTGATCTCACAATAAAGGAACAGATCAGCTCCTCGTCCGCATGGACCAGCAATTCGTCACGTTCAAGAAATCCCTCCGCGATGAACTGGTCCAGATTGAACGAGCGTTCATGGAGGAGCGCGGAGAGACGCTCGAAAAGAACATCAAGGAGGTCGAGGCGATTTTTTCATCGCGAAAGGATTCGGAGCTGCGGTACCTGGAGGAGCGGTCCAAGCGTGTGCAAGACAATGCGGACGCGCTCGAGGATTTGCGTGTCCAGGACGCCGAGGAGTACAATCTGGTCAAGATCAAGCTCGAGACGGACGTGCAGGTGCTCGAGCAGCAGCTGCAACAAATGAAGGCCACGTACCAGCTCAACACCGAGAAGCTCGAGTACAATTACCAGGTGCTCAAGAAGCGCGACGACGAAAACACCGTCACCATCAACCAGCAAAAGCGTCGTATCACGCGCATGACCGTATGCAGAATCCTACACCCGTTCCTTGTCAATGACTCACTCCTATATTTTAAATTGTCACAGGATATCGTGAATAACCTCAAGGCCAAGCTCGCCAAGCAAGACAAGCACTTTGCGAGCGAGCACGCGTCGCTGCTCGAGGACTACAACCGCATCTCCTCGCAATACATGGAGCTGACCAAAAAGTTCAAGCATTTTCAAGTGAACGACGAGGCCAAGTTCCACGAGCTGTGGGAAATGAACCAGGAAAACATCAAGAATCTGGCTGCCAAGGTGCTCATGGCCGACTCGGTCATCCACCAGCAGCAACTGGGCTTGCCATGGGAGCCGCCGGCCATGCTGGAGACCTTGAACAAGGCTGCTGCGGCCATGGACGGGACGTCGTCCAATACGACCACGGATGCCTTGTCATCATCGCCCTCAGCAAATGCCGATCACAGCGCCGACCAACCAGCGGGGGCGGCGGCGGCGGCGGCGGCGGCGGCTGGGGACCAGGCCCATACGTCACGAGCCGATCCAGCCGCACTAGCATCAAACGACCCCAACCAGCTTTCGATTGTGTTATTGACCTCACAGCATCCGCTCGTGCAGTCGATTCTGGCGATGCTCTCGACCGAGGCCACGTTTCTCCTCGACGACAAGCTCTCGCGGCTGCTTGCGCCGTTGCCTGCGTCCGAGCGGGCGTTGCTCAAACTTGACACGATTCTCAAGGCACTGGACGTGAGCTCGGCCACCGATCTTGGGCCGTTTTTGGAAATGTTCATGAAGAAGAAGTTTCATGGGTCGATCCCCGACCTCGCGGCTGCCATTATGGCGGGAGACCATCATTTCGAAATCATCGACGACAACGCAGGCGAGAACGGTGCATCGCCAGTACCTGGAAGTCTTCAGCAGCAGCAGCAGCGCCGCCGAGGAACGCCACCGGAGGAAGTGCTGATTCATCCGAACGCGGTCACCAAGGTGCTGATGCGGTACTTGATGGAGAGGCGAAATGGTGCAAGTGGTACGCAGCAGCAGCAATCGAACTCGCCAAAGGCAGCTGCAGGTTCGTCAAGGCGACCAAAGAGTGCATCCGCAGCAGGCGAAGATTCCCGAGGCGCTGAGACAGGTGGTGGTGGCGAAGACGCCAAGAGCCAGCTCAAGCACCACTGGTCACAAATCCTCGGCATGCTGGAAGGCCCGCGGTTCAAAAACTGGAACACCATTCTCCAGTGCATGGAGGCGTATCATTTGCTGTTGTCGGCGCGGCACGAGCTCACCCTGGAGGTGACGGACCTCGAAACCCAGAACGCCGAGCTCAAGGCGCTCTTGCGCGAGTACATGAGCGCGGACGTGAACCGCAGTCTCCAAGTGCCGCCAAGCCAAGTGATTCTGAGCCAGATTCAAATGCAGCAGCAGCAGCAGTTGGCGCGTCAACAAAAGGCGGCCGCTCTTGCGGCTGCAGCCGATGGTGGCGGGTTCCTTTCGCCGGCCGTTGGCGGTAATGGTGGCGGCGGCGGGATGGTGAGCGGGGCGGATCGTTCGCATCAACAGCACCCTTGAAGCTTAGAAAAATAAATAAATTTTGTTTACACGTCGTGCAAGCGGAAAGCGGCAATGACTCGGTCAATGTCACGGTCGACAGCCGACACCTGCTCTCGAAACACGCGCGCCGATGCAAAGAGGCGCGGCGGAGGGAGCACGACCGAAACTGCCGACCTGGCAGGCGAGGACGAGCTCGACCCAACGCTGATCGCCAATGGCTGTGAAATTGCAACGGAGCTCATATGCCCAGCAACGTACTGGCCCAGTTCGACATCCCCAACATCATCGCCGTCATCATCGCTGGCCGGAGAGTGGCCAAGTGGTACTCGCTGCACGGCGTCAGCAGCAGCTGAGGGCAAGGAATCACCCACCATCGACATCACGCGTGGGAATTCGCGCGGCAGCCGACGCATCTCGGCGAGAGTCTCGGGCGAGAACAACTCCTCGTCGTCCAACTCCCCTTGGTCGTCCGAGGAGTCACCGCTGTGCGCGGTGCGTCGATTGAACTGAGGCGGCGAGGGCAGCGACGACAAGGACGTGTTTGCGCCACCGTGGAACACCGCGTCTCTTGCAATGGACGTGCGACAATGCAGCGTGCCCTCGTCGTCCGAGTCGGCACTTGAATCCAGAGCCGCGTTCGATTCCGACTCCGAGCCCGAGTCGGACGACAAATCAAGGCCGCCCTCGGAAAGTGTGTCGTCTATCTCAGGTCTAGACATGCCGTCGTTTGCGACCGCTCGGTCGATACTCTTGCTATTGGGGTTGTCGCTGGTATGGGTCGTATCGGCGCTCTCCTCGTCCAGGCCACTAGCAATCCGATGATGGCTCGGCAGCCCCTCGGTGGACAAAATATCAAGCGACAGCGACGTGGACGACGACAAGTTTGGATCCATCAACGGATAGTAAGCCGAAGATGGACCGGCGGCATCAGCAGCTGAACGTGCTCGGTGCTGGCGATCAAACATGGGTGCCTCGAAAACGGGTCCCAACGGCTGGGACGGCCGAATGGACACGCGGAGCTGGCCGGATGCTACGCCGTGGAAATCCACAATGTCGTACCACCCGTCGATTTCGTCCAGACCATGGGCAAGCGGCGCGATATCCACTCGAGAATAGCCGACGAGTCGTTCTGATTCTTCAGGGAGGCCACCAGTTGCTCCGTCGGTTTGCCAAAGCTTGAAGACAATGACCTTTTTTCGCTGGAGCCGCTCCAGTGCACTCGGATTGAGCGACTGGGGGACTTGCACTGGCGCATCCCACGTGACGTGCATGTTGGCGCCGACGCCACTGGATGCTGACTCTTCTGTGACAAGGGGTGCGTGCGGCATGGTGTACGTCGTTCGCTCGGCGGCAGCAGGGGTCGAAGCATGATGGTGGTGGTGGTGATGGTGGTTTTCAGAGACCGAGAGGACCGAGGATCCGAAAGAGTTGGCGTCAAGATCTGCGTCCGCTGACCACGCAAACGAAATCGTCATGGCAGTGGACACTGTCGGGCGCGACACGGAGAATCCTGTCCCTTCTCTGACACGCACTTCCAAATGGCACATCGGTCCAAGGGGTTGTTGGGGTGGTGGATCGACAGCATGCCGAACATGTGTTCGTGCTTGTGGTAAAGGCGATGGTGCGGTTGTTGTGTTTGCTGGAGGGACTTTTTGCGTTGGAGACGAGCTGGGAAACCGTTCCGCTGCGGCTCGGGCCAGCTTTCGCACTTGCATCCAACCAGAAATCCAAACATCGGAGCCAGTGGCCGAGTCCGGGACCATGACAGGAACGCGAAACGAGATTCGATCCGATCCCGACGACGACCCCCCGTGAGCAAACCGGAGCACAGCATGCGCCAGCGTGAATGTGTCAATGTGGGCAAAACCAGACGCGGTACCAACACTGCCGCCGACATACGAAGCGGCATGACCGACGTCTTCCATGGACGACTCAAAGGACCCATCGTCGCGACGATCCATTACAAGCTGCTGCACTTGAATCGTAAACGACCCATTGAGCAGCTTTTGAACGGCAAGGGCGTCAAACACGGCAGCCCCTTCCCAATGAAGAGTGTCGCCATCACCAGGTGCGGCCTGCGGACGAGGGTTGGGCAGAGGCAGCGTATTCAGGGAGTGCGGCAGCTGCTGCGCTGCATCCCAGGACAAGACGTACCGGCCACGCATCTGGCCCGGCTTCGTCGTCGTCGTCCGGGCTTGAGCAAAGAGGGTCAGCTCTGTATCCACGGGGAGGAATTCAGCAAGCGGTTGCTCAATCGTGTCCGTAAAACCCATGTCAAAGTGAACAGCGGCCATGGCACTCAAGGGTGGAATCGATTGCCCAGTACCAAGGCCAACGATACCAGACTCGGGGCCAACACGTTCGGGGGCATATACTGGGGCCCACGTGTCACGAAGCCCGGACGACCGCTTGACAAGTCGCGAGAGGGGCACGTGGAATTCGCCAATGAGCAAGTCCGCCAGCGGCTGCGCCGTTCCTTGTGCGGCAGTGTCAGCGACTGCATTGCCATCACCCAACTGAGCGTCGTCTGAGGGGGCAGCAAACCGGTGCCAGATCCGCCCGTGCGCAACAGCATTTGGGGACTCCATCCACTGCAAAAACGGCTCGTCCATCCCCGAAAGAACGCACTCGTGCCCAGCGTCTTCCATGTCCCAACGAGGAGCACAGCTGCGCCAAGCAACCGCCGTCCGAATGGGGTCCGGGTTGGCTCCGACGCGCTTGGCCAGGGACCGCGGCAGAGCTGCCAGCTCGCAAATGGGATTGAGCGAGCGCGAGTGGAGCAAATGAAACAGCGCCGCCCGGTGGTGAGGCGAGATGGCTTGTGGGACCGGTAACGGCGGCTTAAACATGGCATGGTGCAAGCTGCTGCTGCTGTTGATGTGGCCACCAGCAGATGCGCCAAATGGCATTGGGGTTGGGGAGGGAAACATGTCTGGCGCGTTGAGTAGGTGGGTCGCGACGTGCTCTGCCAATGACCACAGCCCCGACGCTTCATGGACACGGACGAGCAAGCATGCAGATGGAAGCGGGGGAGTCGGGTTCGCATCCGCAGCGCCGCCCGACGTGCTCTCAATAACACCCTCGTGCTGCCGCTGCTGCAAAACATGCGGTGAGCGGGGCTGAATCCCGATCCCAGCAGAGAGCCACCCTTGCGTTTCGCCCGAAAGTAAATCCACGACCGCGTATTCGACATCCAGTAGTGACAGGGGAAGGACTTGGTGCCATGGGACATGTAGGGTCGACTGTTGAATGGTCTCCAGCAGGCGGCCCAGCGGCAACTTGGCGAGCCCCACCAGGTCGCGGCGCACACTGGAATTGGCCGTGTTGCCGTCCACTGCAGCGGTGCGCGCGTCTTCAGAGCTGGTTTCAGTAAGCCCCCACACCTCCACGGCCAGCACCGCACTCGGGTCCGCCCAGGCCTCGAGCTGCTGCATGCACACGGGGATGGACATGGAGGTGTCGAAATCCACCTTGGCGACGGTAGCGCGGACCGAGACTTGATCCATGACGACGCCTGGCGTTTGGTCGAGCACACGATGCGTCCAAGCCACTGGTGCCGTGTCGAGGGCTACGTGGAGCCGTACCGTGCAGCAAAGCGACTGGTAAATGTGCATGCGCATCGAATGGGAGGTGCCCGTGGCCGAAAACGTGCGCAAGGTGCCGCGAGGGGTGACCGCAGGCGTAAACTGGTTAATGGTGAGTGTGAGCTGGACTGGGAATGGAGGCTCGGCCAGCAACGGGCCCCGAGCAGTTGGTGGCGGCGGTGACGGCACGGGGCTGGGCGGGAGCTGCATGGCTGCGAGTGCTGCCTCAGGCAAGGTCGGTAAGAAACCGAGGGACAGCTGAAGGGTGCCGAGAAAGGGTCGATCCGCCCCGCTGGAAAAGACCGGCACTTGCATATCGTTGAGATCGAATCGGTGGGCCTGCAAGAGTCGGACCAGCTTAATGCGCTCTGTCCCACTGAGCATCGCGGGTGGCCGCTTTGCATCTTGCTGCAACGCGAGTTGATTCCAGCGTTGCGACCCGGCAGCCCCAGCGCCAATGCGTCGCGCGGCTGCGGCACTCGCGCCCATCCCCGACCGCGGAAAGAGCGGTGCCTTGGCCGACACTTGGACCGTAACTTGCATCGTCTCCCGGATAAATGCGTCCATGGTGGCAGCGTTGAATGAGAGGGCAATCGCATCGGTACCGTTGATGGGCACATCAATCGCGGGGATCGCGCCGGTATTGCCCGCCTCTGGTTTCTTGAGGGTGCTGGCCGTGGCCCGCATGATGGCTGTTTGGCGCACGTCCACGGTGAATTCCCGCGATCCTAGTCCCTCGGGAAGCTCAAATGTGGCACGCACCACGACCGCCTCTGCGAGCGTCGCTGCGGACAATGGACCCGTAGAAATACCCGCCGAGAGCACCGCATTGCGCCGAATCGCCGTCAACGCGGAGAGAGACAGGGAAAAAGTGTGCGCTCTGAGTGACAGCCCGTACACTTTGCCCAAGTGAAGCAAGTGGGTCGTGTCCATGATCGAGAGGGGCGACACCAAGGGTAGCTGGGGAGCTGGCGGCGTCGCGGCGGCGGTCGCCGGTGTTGTAACTGCCGCTGCTCCCTCAGTGGGACCAGCGTTTGTGGTGACCGTCGAGGTAGCTGTTGTAAGAAGAGCAACACCGACTGCGGCTGGGGCAGCAGGTACTGTGATCGTCGCCGCCTTCGTCGCCACGGTTGCATCGTTGGCTGCAAATCGGGTCCGCAGGTGGGTGAGCATGCCCATGGTCTCCATTCGTTTCACGCCGGCGGCGCTATTGAGGGCTTCAATCAAGGCGTATTCGGCCACGTCGTCGTCGCCCGGAATGCCCGTCCGTGCATCCGCATCGTCCATGAGGACACTCGTCATGCTCTCGATTGACATGAGCGAGGAGTTGGTTGTTTGGTCGCTGAGCGACCTGTCGTCATCATCGTCGTCGCTGTCGCCATTGTTGGCAAGAGCCGCCTGCAAAGCGTCTCCTCCGCGGTAGTACGACGCGTATTTGGCCATGGTAGCGGCAGATCCAGTCAAGGACGACGCGCGGGCCAACAAGAGGCGATCCAGATGGTGGTTCGGGGGGGCGCGCGCCGTCGTGGGGGCGGACCAGTCGCTGACAGCGGTGGCGGCAGAAGGAGGTTGCATTGACACATTCCCGTCTTTTCCAGTGCGTGAGGATTGTACTGGTTTTCAGAGGCGTGTGAGTCCTTCCCAATAACCAAAAAAAAAGCGCATATATGGTCATACCCGGATCGGCGACGTCGGTACGCACTACATCTACAGACGCAAGCACAGGTGAAGTACCAACGGGCGAGCTCATGCGCGAGATTCGCATGCGTTGCTCTTCTTTACGGCGCTCCATTTCTGCTGCCGGCACCTCCTTGAGCCGCGACTTGGAGACGCGGACCGTGAGCGGCAGGTCAGAATTGTCGGTATCGTCGGCGGCAAACGAAACCGCTGCGGTGACAGGGTCCAGCGTCACATTGATTAAGTCGATCCCGGGGACCGTGGTGTCGTCGAGCGCATCCGTGGAGGTATACCCAATGGGTGATATCGCTGCGGCAGGGCCTGAATGCGGGCGCGGCGGTGGTCCGTGCGCGGCAATCGATGTGGGCAGCGGTAGCAACAGGGACGACGAGGACGACAGAGTGTCGAGCGGGCCAATGGCAGCAAAGCTCGTTGTGTGCGGGTCGGATAGGCCCCTTTGTACACGGGCAGGCGTCGCAAACACATCACCAACGTCGTGAACGGTGCCAGGGCGTCGAGATGCGGCTGACGCGGCGATTATAGGAGTGGCAGCTGTTGGGCGCGAGGATCGGGGCGGAGAGGCCGGGGCGACGAGAAGTGTCGTTGAAATTGGCCGTTGCTTTCGTTTGGCGGGGGTTGGTATTGGTGCATTGGCAACAGCTCCACTGGTGCGAGGCGCGGTCGGGAGCGGAATGCGCGATGGCAGCCGGCCTGCCAGTGCTGGATTCTTTTTCATTTACGATTGAGTGCTCGGCGCGTGTAATACTCGGCATGAATGCGCATGGACGACGAACCGGTCGCAATACGGCGCCAGAAGACGATGACGGTGGTAGCGGTAGTCGTGATGGCGGCGCATGTCGCATCGCATGCGGTGGTGCCTTCGTGAGTGCTCCATTTTCTTTTTTGTCAGCCATGTTTTGCCTTGCGTGCTTTCAAAGAGCGTTCGCTTGTCCACTCACGCTTGTCCACCTCAGTCACGCCGGCGACGCACCCAGCCCAGGTCGTCAGCACGTGAGTGCGCGCGGCACGATCACAGCCGAGCCCGATCGCCCTCTCGCTCGCACTCACTTTCACAAGAAATTGGATGAGAAAAATGGCAAGCACCACCACCAAGATCGTCTGGTTCCGCCGCGACCTCCGACTGCATGACCACCCGGCGCTCCTGCACGCGAGTGGCATTGGCGTACCCGGGCCATCCCCTGCCTCCCTCGTGCCAGTCTACTGCCTGTACGCGCCGACCCGCACCCGATGCGGCGCGGTGCGCTGGCGGTTCCTCCTCGAGTCGCTGCAAGCGCTTGACGGGTCGCTGCGTACACTCGGATCGCGGCTGCTCGTGGTGCGCGGCCGCCCCGAAACGGCACTCCCGCTACTGGCCCGCGCATTTGGCGCGTCGCAGGTCGTTGCGCAGGCGTCACCGGAACCACACGCGCTCGAGCGGGATCGGCGCGTTGCTGATGCACTCGCCACAGCCGCTGGGTGCGATTTCCTCGCACTGGAAGGGCGTACCCTGTTTACCGTTTCCGATTTGGTGGCTGCTGCTGCCGCACAAGGCGGGGCTCGCGACCGCAAGCACGCGCTCCCAGTCACCATGACGACTTTTGCTCGTATGATTGCAAGGCTCACGGTCCCTGAGCCACTCGCCGCTCCTGAGTCGGTGCCGCCGCTCGTGGCTGGCGGTTCTGACCAGAACACGGAGGGTGCTGTTGCCGAACTCGTCCGCCGGCTGGAAGCAAGCACCGATCCGGCAACGGTGCGCGGGCTCGGCAGCGCCACCGGGTTCTTGGTTCCGCATTGGGAGACTGGCCCAGAAGGAACATGGTCGATCCCTGATCTGGGCGTGGTTGTCCGCGACGCGCACTTACCAGGCGGTCATGAACCACTTCATCCTGGTGGAGAAGCAGTGGCCCTGCAGCGCATGAATGCGTATCTCGCCGACGCGAAGCGTGTGGCCGAGTTTGAAAAGCCCAAGACGAGTCCGACGATGTTGCCGCCCAACGCGTCCACGACGATCCTGTCGCCGTACATTGCCCTCGGGTGCCTGTCGCCGCGCCTCTTTTACGCGCGCATCGTTGCCATCTACCGGACAGCCAAGAAACACACGCAGCCGCCAACATCGTTGCTGGCGCAGCTCTACTGGCGCGAATTTTTCATGGCGCACGGTGCCACGTCGCCCAATTTCGGAGTCGCGGACGGTAACCCGTTGTGTGTTCCCAATGTCGGGTGGAAGTGCGGACCAGGGACGCTGCCCGCCACGTCGCCCGATGACTATGCGGCGCTTTCGGCCTGGCGAGCCGGAACGACCGGTTTCCCATGGATCGATGCACTGATGGTGCAGCTCCGGCGCGATGGGTGGGTGCACCATCTGAGCCGACACTCGCTGGCGTGCTTTCTGACCCGCGGCGACCTGTATGTGAGCTGGGAGCGCGGGGCCGAGGTGTTTGAAGAGTTTCTGGTTGACCACGACTGGGCACTGAACCGCGGCAACTGGATGTGGTTGTCGGGGACCTCGGCATTATTTACGAGCTACTGGCGGATCTACTCGCCCGTCAAGTGGGGGCAGAGTTGGGATCCAAAGGGGCTGCTTATCAAGGCAATGTTGCCCGACCTTGCGGATCTGCCGGCGGCGTACATTTATGAGCCATGGCGAGCGCCTAAGCGACTGATCCCCGGCAGCTACGCGTTTTCGCCGATCGTGGACCATGCGGTGGTCAGCAAGGCTAATTTGGCGGCCCTGAAATCCGTATTTGCTGATGCACGGGAGCGAGAATTGGATCCAGACAACGGTGTTGGCGACAACGACAAGGAAGTTGGGCACGGCCATCGCGACCGTTCCGTTGCAAAGTAAAAGTAATAAAAAATATATCTTTGAAAGTGTGTATGCGATTAGGGTCCAAGGTTAATGCGGACCTCCGTGTCCTGACGGGCGGCATCACCCGTGAATCCGCCGCGGTGGGTTGCCATCGGAGCGCTCGGAACGCCAGAAGCGCTTCCCATGGGGGACATGGCACTAGCTGGCACGCTCGTGGATTTAGGGGTGCGGTGACGACGCGCAATGCGACGAGTCTTTTTGGTCGAGGGAAGCTGAGTGCGGCCGCGGAACTTGTGGAGCCCGCCGTGGTGCGTCGATTGCTGCTGCTGCTGTTCCGGATTTTTGTTGACGGCCATGCTGAGGCTGCCCATCTCAATGTCCGGTACCGCCGCTGCCATCGGGTCGCTCCGGTCGCGCGGCGGCAGGGGTGGCGCGCTCGGGGTGTCGTGGCCACCGCCGTGACCATCATCACCATGGTCGTCGTGGGTGGCACCGTGGCCCTCTCCGTGATGGCCGTGAGCGTGGTGGAAGCCCTCAATGACTTGCGAAAAGTCGCGACGCGTCAGGACAAAGAGCACCTTGTTGGTCTTGGAAACGACAACCAAGTGACGGAGGGCCAGCGAGCGGAAGGTGTGGAATGCCTTGTTGGCGCTTGCCCATTCCTGGATCGTGTGGGGGCTCTTGTTCTGTTCACATAGGATTGTCGAGTTAAATGGAAAACAAAAAAAAAAGGAGGGGATAATGAAAAATACCATCTGGGCCATGACGATATCCTTGATCGACATGTTGAGGACGCGGTTCTCCACTTTGTGGGATGAGCGGAACTCGGACGGGAACTCGGAGCGGCGCCACTTTTCATCCAGCGCGGAAAGAGCCATGCGATGATTCTTGAATGTGGCTCCAGTGTGACCCGACGGCGCAATCTGCGCCTCGGGCTCAATGTCGGCGACAATGCGTTCCAGCTGGCTGCGCAAAAGAAGGCCCTCGAGACGGCCCTGGCGATCAACGACCGGGAATCCGTTGTAGAACATGCTCGAGTGAGGATCGTTCGTGCCGGCTGGGTCCCAGTGGTGCGTCAGCAGCTTGATGGCGTGGCCCACGGTGCATTCCTCGTCGGTGAGCGGGAGCACGTAAATGATGCCCTCGCGCTCGGGCGCAATCTGCTTGATCAGGTCTTTGACGGTCAGGGACTTGAGGTCCGGCGGTGCTTGGTGCGGCAGGTATGGAAGCTCCATTGCTTCGATTTCGAGGTGGAACTGGGACGGGCCGATCTTGTCGCCAATCCACTCTATTTATTTTCATTTCGTCAGAAACCTGTGAATGAAAGAGCAAGAGTACGCACTGGCAAGGAGAACGACCAGCGTGACGCCGTTCAGGTACGTCATGTCGCCGGTAGATTGGAGCGCAACAACGATGATGGTAATCTGTGCTCCAACGCATAATCAATATTCGGACATGTATAAAAAAAAATGGAGTAAGATAACAAACCATCATCCGCGAGGTACCAGCCCAAAAGGCGCACATGCCCAGAAGACTCGCTGCTCCTGGATCCATGAGTGCAATCCCAGTGACGAACCGGCGTTGGAATTGGTTGTAACCTGGTGGACATTTTGGAGATAAAGGTGGGCGTTTGGCATTTCCACGGAGAGAAAAAAGGACAAGGCGAACCGATTCCAATCAATCGCCCCATAATGGCACCAATGACGAGCGACGGCATCACCATATCGGTGGGCATGGTGATGTTATGGGTCGCAATCGACAGGACAACATACATGACGAGGAAAATGGCAAGCGGGCCGGCCTCGAACAAGTAGTACATGCTACACATTGCATGATAAATAAAAAAGCGATTAGCGCGGTTGCGCGACGATGAAACAACGGAAGAAGCACGGACCCACGCTGGAACAAGTTGTTGAGGATGCCCTCGGCCTGGTTCAACACCAGACTCGGCATCTGGTAATAGCAATGGGCGCCGATCTTGATACTAGAGTCAATGGGACCTTCAGCGCGACGCACGAGATGCGAGGTAGAGTTGGTGCTCACCGCGGCGGTAAGCTTGGACACGAGCGTCGTGTCGGTGTAGAGCAGATCAGGAAGCGCAAGCTTCACGCCGTCGAGGGTGGTTTCGAGGTCGTCGGTCGTAGGCAGGATCGAAACGGTTTGCTGTGAGTTCTTGGCGCAATTCTGAGCCGCTGCTCCAGCATTGACCGTCAGGACCTGTCAACACAGATGAGTGAGAAAACGTCGTTGTGCCAAAGATTGGGAGGATACAAACCGAACTGAGCTGGGTCCACATTGCGTCAGTAGCGCACACGGACGCCTGGAAGCCCGCGCTACAACTGTCGATAGCCGTGGTGGCGCTGCTATTATCAAGCCAGACGGAACAAGGCTGCACGCAGTCGCTAATCGCTGGGGCCTTGGTAAAGTGCTCCACGGCACGAGTGAATGGGGTGCATTGAGCCTAGGTGGGAAACAGGGGTGAGCGATTTGAAATCGCTATCAAAAGCAGACAAAATGTTGCACGAACCGTCTCCCACGACTTCCATTTCGGGCCGTAAAACGCCACCGTCATTGCACCACTTGTCAGCACGACCAGGACTGCCACCTCAAGGAATTTGCCGACGAGGGAGGTTTGAATATTGCGGGCGCGGAACAGTCGCGTCCAGGCAACAAGCTTGTTGTAAATGCCTCCCGCCAAGCCGCCAATGATGCCGATCAGTGCAAACAAGAGATAATCCGATGCGTTGAGCGTCAAGTTGGAGCACGGGGTCTAATGTAGTGGTGGCCCATTTGAAATGAGCTTTGAATTATCAACGAATAAAGGAGAAAAAGAGCATACGTTCACAGCGTAAATACTGTACGCGGCGCCATTGGCTTTGCCGGGGTACGCGATTGCAAGCGCGACAAGGGACATGGTCGAGGCAAAGAGTGCCTTGGAAATGAGGTTGGGATCGAAATGGGAGATGGCTTCCTCAATGGCAAAGCAGACACCGGCCAGAGGTGCTGATTTTATGATTTTGATTCAGTCATGCAATTGGTAAAGGCTGCAGATATATAATAAAGGATGATACCCTGGAAAGCACTGGCAACACCAGTGGCAGCACCGACGGTGGCAAACATGCGGAGCTCGTTGGAGCGCATGGTGCGGAAAAGTGAGGTCTTGTCGCCAATCTCGGAAGTATTTTCCATTCCGTAGAGCCAACGCGCGAGCATCGGGACCTTTTTCAGGTTGCGGACCAAGATGATGGCAAACACCATGCAAACTATAATACTGGTGTGAGCGATTGTCCCCCACTCCATAACGACGAAGGGAAAAAAAAATACCATGGATCAACGGTCCATCGTAACCACTAAAGAGGCCCGAATTAACAATGCAGACCATGCCAATGATCTTGGCAACAAGAGTACGCCACGAAATGTATCGGGGTCGCTCGACTCCGTTCTGGGCATCAATCAACAAGGTAAATCGTGGGGGATTCCCAAGAAATAATAAAAAGGAAAACAGTACCAAGTACGCAACAAGCTCGGGCATGCCCGATCCAGCCGCCGACGGTTCCCAGATCGTCACCGCAAATCCAATCAGCGCCATTCCAGCCGAGGTTCCCGTCAACACCCCAAACACCGCCAAAGGGCTGTTCATGCGCTCCTTGACTAGGTCGAAGCGGTACTTGTTGAATGCAAAGGTCCAGTGGTGCAGCTCGTAGTAGTAGAATCCGGACGCGAGTCCAATGATGATGAGCAGCACGGTGTGAGAGGCCATGGGCGCAAAGTCCAAGTGCCAGCGGGGCGACGGACGGAACGCTTTGCGCAGCTTGGGATCGTTGGCGCGGGACACGTTCTCGCGGTGGTGGGCAAGTGATTCCTCATTGTCGATTTCCTCGTAGTCGACTGCACATGTTGAGTTTGTGAGATTCCATCATGACTTGGGATTGGCGAGGGAGGAATGACGGACCTGAATTCCATCCCTCCGATTTCTTGACGCGCGCAAAATGGCGCTCGCTCGGGTTCACGGCCGGGCCTCTCCCGCCACGGTTGCTCTCGCCGTCTGTACCTGCGCCACCCGTCAAGTGCTCTCGGGAGCTTGACGCGGGGTCGTGGGACATTGTTTTCGCTTTTGTTGATGCTCGTTAGCGTTAGGACAGGACAGGACGCGGCTTGCCAATTAAACGAGGGGTCGTGTCGAAAGAGAACTGATTGGTATGGCATGCAAGGGCGTGGGCCCGTTTTGTTGAGGCGCTCCAAACGCGAGTGGTAAATAAAAGGGTTCAATTCAAGTCACCCACCGCCAACAAAAAGCGGTCAACTGCCGCAAGGCCGTGATCCTCCACCAACCCACTTCCATTCGGGAAAGTCGACGGTGCAGCGAGTGCAAAGTCGGCCACGTCTGCAGCACTGGCAGCCTTGAACCGGGCCAGCGTCGCCACCAGCGGCAGACTTGATCCGCTCACCTTGGATCGGCTGTCGTTGTTGTTGTTGTTACGGTGCCCATGAGACGAAGAAACAAGTGGGGCAGCAGGCTCGTGCACAATCATCGTGTGGAGACCAACCACTGGTGCCGACATGGCGGGAAGCGACCGCACCACCGTCCTGGACCCTGCATCAACGATACTGACGGTTCCCGAGGCGGTCCCAGCCACGACGCGGGTACCGCTGGGACTGACTGCCACCGACGTGACGCGTGCCGTCGGGTGAACGCTGCACCAAGACGCACGCAGCGAAATGACAGGTGCGGATCCTGCGAGGGCGACGCCGGGAGCTCCTACCAGCGGCGTGCTGTACACGGCGCCGGCATCTCCCGCAAGGTACACGGTCATGTCCGCCGGATCGAGAGCCAGGCCGTGGATCGGAGAAGGGCACAGGTACGTGGCGAGCGTGGCGCCGGTGGCCAGGTCATGGGCCTTGGCGGCGTGGTCCAGCGACGCCGAGAACAGGCGGCCAGTCGCGGACGGCGAGTGCGAAAACGACAGCGCCGTGATGGGCAGCGTGTGCGTCGACAGCGTGTGCAGTGGGGGCGGCGGCGGTGCCAGCGGGTCGGCCATGCTATTCCATTTTTCATCGGATTAGCTCTTGCATGCATGCATGTACTGACATGGAGCAAAAAACGAAACGAACCTGGCAACCTCAAAGACCTTAACAATGGCGTCCGCAGAGCCGCTGGCAACCATGACCTCATCCCACGACCAGGCAATGGCGGTGATGGCCTGAAAGTGGGCATCCACGACCTGCAAGAGCGCGCCCGAGGCCGCGTCCCAGAGGTACAACTTGCCCGTCTCGGAGCCGGCAGCCAGCAGCCGCCCTGATGGACTAGCCGAGACAGTGCGCAGGCGTTCAGGCAGCGGGCACTTGCTCAGCGGCTGATCGCGGTCGTGCGAGAATACGGCCAGAACACCCTTGTCCTTGAGCAGCACCGCAAAGTGGGGAGCGCTGGCCGAGAGCGCCGTGAATCCGCCAGCGTGGCCAGTCGCGCATGGCTTGTACGCGCGCAAAACCAAGCCAGAATGCACGTCGGTCAGGTGGGCGACGTGGTCCGCCGAGGTGATGGCGAGGACTGCCTCGCGCAGGGACGGCGGCGGTGGTTGTGACATTATTATTTCAATTTTCGGGGGTAAATTTTTGCGATCCCCGAAAAAAGCGCGTCCATTTTTCTTGAGATCATGCGGATCCGTCGTCGCCGTCGCTGTACGCCACGTTCTTTGTTCTCTTTGAACTCCTCCCCAAATCCAACCGAACGAAGAAGAAAAGAAAAAAATAACCATGCTCCTCGCCCTCCCGCTAATCCTGGCCGTCGCGATGATGGCTTCGGCCCGCCCCACCGCCCGAGTGCTCTCTTCAGAAGTGTCCCTCGAACACCAGGTCGACTCGACCCACTCCCTCAAAAAGGCCGGTGCTGGGCTCTTGTCTTCCGTCCTCCACGCGGGCAGCAGCTCAGACCCGTTCGTGTCCGTGTCCGAGGTGGCCGGGTGCCGAAAGAACTCGGATGCGGATGCGCTGACGCTCGAGACGCTGGAAGTGATCCCGGACCCGCCCAGCCGCGGCAGCGCATTCAAGGTGCACGCCACGGGCATGCTCAAGCGCCGGGTTGACCGCCCTGCGCAGATCCATGTCGTGGTCAAGCTTGGCCGGTTCATTCAGCTGCTCAAGAAGGATCTGGACCTCTGCGACAGCGCCGGCGAGGTTAAGCTGTCGTGCCCGCTCGACGAAGGCCCCATTGTGATTGACTCGTCGTTTGATCTGCCAAAAGAAATCCCGCCGGGCACGTACTACGTGACAGCGGATGTGACGGACCAGGTACTTTCTTGCTTCCATTTGAGATCGTCGCTTCATTCATTCATTCATCTTTCTTTGTATTGAATAGGAAGGCGGCCCTGTCACTTGCATCCAGGCTCAGCTCAAGTTTGCCTAAAGTCCAACAAGACTTGTTCCGTGTAAATACAACGATTTCATTTCCTCAAAATGGCAATAAGGACAGAGGCGATTTAAGTAGTTTCTGACTCTGCGGTATGCCTCCTGGTGATGGGAGTTCCAGGAACCGAGAGGAAAGTGACTTCTTCTTCGCCTAGCAACTCCGCTGCGAGCGCAAGTGCATCTTCCAGCCTCTGCTCGAGGTCGCGTAATCGATCGTCCATTGCGACCGCTATATTTTTGGATCAGTCATTGGAGTTGGAAAATGGAAAATAAAGAACGCACCCCGCTCAACACTTGCTTGTAGGCGCGCAGACTCGCGCATCATCGAGACAGAGTGGCGTGCTGCGCCCTCCACACTCTCGCGCACCTCGGCAACCGCCCTGCCCGCCTTGATCTGGCGGGTGGCCAGCAGAGCAAGCATCCGATCGGTCGCGCGGCCAATATCGTCCACCACCGCCACGGTACCGGCCGGATTACCGTACATACTTTTCGTATGAGCTACTGCTGGTGTTGTTGAAGGTATCGTTGGCGACGGTGTCGCAAATAATGTCAGCCAATTCGCCACAGATATTGCCTCGCCGTCCCGAGAGGCAGACGCCATGGAGGCGATCGATCCTGTAGGCGTCATATCACCTGCCGTAGTTGCTGATGCGGCGACGACACGCGTTGGTTTTGGCGGCTTTGTCGGCAGGATCGGCGGAATCGGCACGGCAGCAAACCGTGCATACCATTCGGGCACATTGTCGGGGATGTTATATTTATTGCTGCTCCCATGTGGTCGGCCGGGACCAGCAGCAGACACCACCGTGATCAGACCACTCTCTGCGCCTTTTGCGCCGGTGTTGTGATGCGGACGGGAATCTGGTATGCGCGGCGATTTGCTTGGCTCGTTTCCCTGTCGACAAGTACCATGAATTCCATTTATTTTATGCGCCGGCAGTTGTCGTACCATATTTTTCGCTGAGTGAAAGGGAGGAGACCAAATCGGGAGTCCGCCCACGCCTCAGTTCCCTCTTTGGGATTGTCCGGCTTGTCGATATTCTCGCCACCCACCAAGCACCGTACCGTACCGTGGATATTAAAATTGCCCCTGCGGCCACCTTCATACCCCTTGCTCAAGTTCCTGGGCTGGCCAAACCAAATTGAAAAATCAAAACTATCGCAAAAAAAATGGCACCGACTCTGCGCGTCCAAAGTGCGTACGCCGACTTGAGCCCCAGTGCATGTGACGAATAATATATCGCTGATAAACATATTACAGTCTTTGCGGCGCGTAATCTGCTGGCCAAGGACATGAACGGCTCTTCGGATCCGTTTGTCGTCGTTGAGCTCGGAAAGCAGTCGCTCAAGACGCAAATTGTCATGAAAAACCTGAATCCCGAATGGAACGAGGAGCTCGATTTGTGCGCTTACTCTTGTGATGCCATGAGGCACCTTCACTTTTTGATTTTGGACTGACGCTTGTAAAATTATGACAGCGAGCTGCCGATGCCACCGCCTTTGTCCCTCAAGCTGACGGTGTGGGACTGGGACAAGGTCGGCCGCAACGACTTTCTGGGGGTGGCGTACATTCCGATTGAAGAGGTGCTCACCCAGCGCATGGATGACCAGTCCATGGCAGCCGCCGATCGCAGCGCAATCAACTGGCTGCCCCTGCGCCAGCGCTCGGCATCGTCGCGCGTCCAGGGAGAGATCCAGATCCGCGCCGGAATTGTGGGCGACGGCGAAGAAGTGGGTCAGCTCGCCGCGGCTCTGGCTGGCGCAAGTCTGACGCGCTCTGCCAGCACGCGAAGTGGCACGTCGCTGAGCACTTACCACCGATCGACCTCGTTTTCGACTCTTTCTGCTGCCGCATCCATCACTGCAGATAATATGCCTGCTGCTGCGCGCGAAGTGGAGGTGCACGGCGGAGGCGCCGCTGTCTTTATGCCTGCGTTCACTTTGCGTACGTGTACTTTTCTCAAAGTTTTGATTTGGGACCGAAATTTTTGATTGCATGGAAAACAGGCCGCCTTGGCAAGGGCGACGTCACCAAAGAGCTGGATGGTGTGCTCACACTTGATGGTATGGATCTCGTTATTTCCGGAACTGGGTGGACGCAATTTTAACGAAATGGCACACATACAGTGATTGGCGCGGACAATCTCCCTCCCCTCCGTAACGCAACCAAGAGTACGTGAGCATTATTGTCACACGTTTACACGCACGACACCTGACCTATTCATGCAATCCCAGCCTCCTTTGATATGGACCCATTCTGCGTCGTGTCTCTGGGCGACCGTGTGCACCGCACCCGCACCATCAAGCACAGCCTCTGCCCCGAGTGGAACGAGCGCGTGATTTTGCCGGTCACGCATCTGGCGGCTGCACAGTGGCCCGTTGCGATCTCGGTTTACGACTGGGACAAGTTTTCTGGCAACGATTTCATAGGCTCAGTGGATATCATGATTGGCGACCTGCGCGCACGCACAGACGCGTCCCAGCTGCTCACCATCCCGCTGACCGTGTCGGGCGAGTATGCGGACGCGCTGCAGACACCTGCGTCCATCAAGGTTCGCGCCGTGTACCGTCCGATCGCAGAAGTGCGCGACGCCCTCTGGCGCAAGCTGGTCGTCTCGCACGCTGGAGGCGACCAAACCATGACCTCGGACGAGCTCGATACGCTTCTTGTGCGCTCAATCGTTTATCTTTTTGTTTTAGCTGTTGATATTCTAACGCGTTCACCATTATAGGAGGTGCTTGGAGCCAACAACATTGACGATGCTGAGCGCGAAAAGGCATACGCCGAAATCGGCAAGGCTGTCCACGCGGACCTGACGATTGAAGAGGCCGTCAAGCTGATGGAGATCATTTTCAAGGTCAACCTCCGCGACGACACGCTGACTAAGATGCCCAAATGCCCGTCATGCTCTTTTGTGTTTACCGATGGCGGCGACGTGATTGCGCACCTGGAGAACTGCTTGGATGGAAAGCGCGGCGACTCGAGCGACATGAGTGCGTTATCATTTGTATTCATTTTGAAGCCTGCTCACCTGGGAAAATTAGTGATGGGAGGATTCGTGACCGAGGCCAACACATCCCGCAAGGGCATGACCCATCTCCTCAACAAACTCACGCGCGGAGAGTACAGCATTGGCGCCGACTCGGCCAACATTATCGTCATCAACCGCATCAACGGCCAACTGACGGAAGAAAAGATTCCGACGTTTGTCCGGTATGCCGTTTTTTCCTATTTTTTTTGGTGTTAGACAATAATAAATCTCACATTTTCTCGCCAGCCTGGGTATTCGGATGCTCTACCGCATTTCCACCAACGCCGTCGAGACCGCCCGCATCAAGCGCATGCTGCAGGACATGTCGGTCAAGCAGGGCGTCAAGTACACGGACTCCAAATCGGTCAAGGAGATTCCAGGGTTCATCAAGTACCACAAGCTCGACACGGCCGAGATGCTCGAGCCGCTCGAGTCGTTCAAGAATTTCAACGAGTTCTTTTACCGCAAGCTCAAGCCGGGAGTCCGTCCACTTGCGAGTCCTTACCCAGAGATCGCTGTCTCCGGCGCCGACGCCCGCTTGATGGCCTTTCCCACGATCGCGGCAGCCCAAGAGCTTTGGTACGTTCCTAACGGGTTTTCAAGTTATTTGAAAATAGACTCATATCTTTCCATGCTTCTCTTGTAAATAGGATCAAGGGACGCAACTTTACGGTGGACAAGCTGGTCGGATCGGCTGAGGAGGGTGCGCGCTATGTTGGGGGCTCGCTCGTGATTTTGCGGCTGGCACCACAAGACTACCACCGCTTCCACGTACCGGTGGACGGCGTGCTCTCGGAAACGACCGAGATCCAAGGTGCGTACTTTACGGTCAACCCAATGGCCATTCGGTCCTCTGTCGACGTGTACCTTGAAAACAAGCGCGCCGTCACCTACATTGATTCCCCTGTGTTTGGCCGCGTGGCCTTTGTCGCGATCGGCGCCATGATGGTGGGATCGATTGTGCAGACGACCAAGACGGGCCAGCACGTTGCGCGCGGCGACGAGCACGGGTTCTTTGCGTTTGGCGGGTCCACGGTGGTATTGCTGTTTGAGCCCGGCCGCATTGAGCTCGATGCGGACTTGGTCGCCAACTCGACGCGTAAGCTCGAGACACTGGTGCGCGTCGGCATGTCCATTGGCCGCAAGCCCAACTGGTCGGCGCCGGACGGCCAGCTGTAATTTGTATCCTCCTTTCCTTTTGCGTGATCGCTGTCGTTTTTGCCTTTCTCTTTAAATAAACCGCATACTTGCCCATTCCGACGCGCCGACGCTGTCCTTTCTATTGCCGAACGATGTGTCCGGGACCCAACTACTTACACAACCCTAGCCAAGGTCGCTGCGATCAGCAAGCACCACAGGTATTGTTGTGTATTTTAGAATTGGTTGCCAGGACCTCGCCAGCACACAACCACGCGCCGGCCACTTGCCCACATATACCAAGCGCACTTTATGTAGGCTGTCGCCGGCGGCATACCCCACCGGTACCGCCGTCATTGTCAAGGTATAGTGGCTTGTACATTCTCGCGTTTCTCTCGCAAAATACTAATAACAATATTATGACGCATACAAAAAAAAAAGTCTGAAGGTCGGCGCGCGCGTTCGTGGCCCTCTTGGCCGCCATGGGCACCCGTCGGACTGACTGACTGACGCAAAAAGGAGCATACTTACAACCAATTTTTTTTTTTTTTTTGCGTGACAACGGGACAGCCACAACTCATATTTTTTTTCGTCAACAGCACCATCAGCGCGTGGACGGCCATAGAGGCGCGGACGCGTGCCGTTGTGAGTGCGCGGGGGACGTGTTTGTTCACGAAATGTTCGAATTTTGCACATGACTGATGAACCTGAAACGGGTGATCGCTCTTTTTTTTTTGGGCAACCGAGTTAGCTCCATTTTTTTTTCACCACTCGTCATTTTTTACCAAAATCGCCGAAATCGCTGCGGAACAGTGTGGCGTCCGCTTAACACTACATACTGCATGCGGGATCAGATCGGATTGCTAATTTATGTGGACGGTGGTCACAGAAGGAATGCAGCGGCCCATGCTACTTTATGTATTTGTGATGGTGAATGGATTCGTAGAAGCTACTCGTCCATTATATACAACTATTTCACGGGCAATGTACCTTGTTTTTGTTTTCATGCACTACGCGTTTGCTTGATCTGCCGGCGTGATGCACTGCGCTGTGCTGCGCGCATGTGTATATGTTTGTAGGAGGCGAAATGAGGGACGAGGTGTGCGACGTCGACGGCAGCACGGTTCGCCGATAGGCGTCGTGGACGCCCGAGAGAGCGCGTAAATGAATAAATGAGCGCGCGTCCGACTTGAAGCGACAGGCAAGCACAGGAGAGAGGGAGAATATAAAATATCGTGGACGGCCTGGACGGACAGGGCGTGACGAAAGTGCGGGAAACGGGAAAGGTCATACCCGATGGTGGTCCGGGTGGCACGGCAATGACTGCGGCGGTGGTGTGATAATGACGGTGGAGACGGATATTACGAGCGTCCGTTCTCACTGGTAGTTGGTATAAATTATGGTTGGCGTCTTTTTTTTCAGCGACCGCATATTTTTCGAATTCTCTTTCGCCTTTTTCGACTGTCGCTTGCGCACACACCCTCGCAGAGACTTGCACTGCCGCTCTCCTCTTGCACCCCTCCCTCTCGCTTTCTTTGTCTCGCTGCGTGCGGCCCATCTCTGTCCGTCAGCGAGAGAGTTTCTTTCTTGAGTAGTGTTGTTTGTTTGGACTCTTGCATTTTTTTTGTTCTTGCATTTTCTTCTCTTGCTGCTTTGCTGCATACCGATTGATTCCGCGACCCCTTCACGCGCGCTATCTCTCTTTCAACCTCCCCCTCTTTTTCTGAGCACTTTATATTCCCCTCCCACCTCGACTTGACCTCTTGGCTTCGATTTTGTGCGGCCAATGGGTACTTCAAACATTGTGACCCGCAGGGCAGCTGCAGCATTGGTGTCGAGCCAGCCGGCATCGGATTGCGACCTGATGCCACCGCCGCGCTCCACTCGACAGTCGCAGTCCTCCCGCCGCTCCTCCGATTCGGTCTCTGCAGCGTTGTCGTCCTTGACCGAGGTGCGTTCCTTTTCGTTTTGTTTTGGACCATTCTTTTTTTCTTTTTCTATTTCGTGTTCGGCCTCGCTGTTGCATGCCACGACGCTAGCCGTATCCTTGGAGCCGACACGTTGTGAGTGTTGATCAGCACAGCTTGTTGGTGATATTGATGATTGCCGATAATGATTCACTGCCAAAAATTATTTTTTCTTTGCACCACTTGCATCCTTGGGCCCGAGCTGTGCGGGAGAGGGCTCGTCTGCGCCCTCTTGTTGCCTCATGTCTTTGCTTTATTTTTTTTGATGTCGCCCACCACTCGCCATTCAGCAAGCCTATATTTGAAACAATAACTCACTAATACTTTTTTTTTTGGAATGCAGGAGGACACCACCCCCGTCGAAGGCCTCTCCCTTTCCCCCGGCACCGTCAAGCCATTTGTGTGCCGCGGCTGCACGCGCCGCTGGAAGGCCCGATCGGGCTACTTTACTCACCTCCCGACCTGTCCGCAACCTTGGTCGCCACTGGAACCGGCGATCAGCGATGTGGACGACCTCGACGACGAAGAGGACGTCGAGCTTGCACCTAGACCCGCTGCCGACCCCGCCCCGCCACCCCTTGTCGGCCGATCGTCGCCCCGGATTGCCCGCATGATGCGCACCATGACGTCGTCGCCTCGGTCCGCGCCCACACCCTCCCCCTCCCCCTCCCCGACCCCTTCGGGTGCGTCAGGATCCTTGGCAGTGTCCCCGCGCGCTCGTCGCAGCAGCCGTCGCATTGCCACCTCTTCCACTATCGCCACCGCCGTGTCAACTACCCATTCCCAATCCCCCCTGTCCTCGGACGACGATTCGGCCGCCGTACTCCCTCCTCCCGTTACCCCCGTTGGCACCACCTCCACCGACAGCTCTTCGTTTGTGCGGATCGCGGTCCCCATGCCTGTCAAGCCGACCGCGGCCCCTCGCTCGGGCAGCGCCTCGACGAGCGATGCAGTGGCGGCCGATCGCAAAAAGCCCATGACACGTAGCTCGGCCGCTGCGGCTGCCGCTGCGGCGACCGCGATTCCTTCTGCGGCAACGGACTCGCACATCCCTACCCCCGATTCCACCCCAGCGAGTACCCCGATCGTTGGCGGCGGCCTCAAGAAGAGCCATACCCTCGCGGCGCCAAAGTCGACCGCTGCCTTGCCCCGCAAGCGTGTCGCACGCAAGAGCGCCGTCGCCTCCACCACGGCCCTGGCCCTTGAACTGACGCCCGAGCCCTCTTCGCAAGAACTCACGTCGTCGTCGCAGCCGCTGGCCCGGTCGTCATCCCTGAGCCTGTCGGCACCCCGCACCAGCGGCGCACCCTCGTCGTCGGCGCCATCGTCCCAGCCCGTCCACCTCTCTCCTGCCATTCGCAGCAACATGCGCTTTGCCTGCCCATGCGATGACGCTGACCAGGACGAGCCAGCCGGTGAGTTTTACCCGTGTGATGCGTGCGATCAGGCCAAGGCGCACAGTGTGTGCGTGCTTTCGTCCGCGCAGCTTGCATCTCCTGCGGTCCCGCGCGTGTGGTACTGCGCCCCGTGCACCGTGTCGCTCATGACACCATCCCGCCGCCGCGCGCGCACCACTCGCACCGCTGTTCGCGCACCCATTTTCGGCTCCTTCGGCAAGGTCACCCAACTGCGCCGTCCAATTACGACTGTTCGCGAGTGCCCAGCGGACGTTTCCGGTACACCGCACTACCACGATGCGGCCGTACCGCACGCACCGTCGCTGCAAGGCTCGGAGGCGCTTTTGCCGCCGCCGTCGGCGGTGGTGGGTGCGTGGCGTCCCGAGTCGGCGCGCGCGCTGGTGAGCAGCCGACCGGCTGGGTTTGTGGCGATTCAGGCGCGCGAGCGCGCACGCGTGGTTGGGTTTGATGCCCCACCGGTCCGCGCCTCGCCTCCCAGGGCCACGCTGATTCGGTATGGCGCCACTACCCGACAGGCGCGCGCGGCTGCGGCCGCTGCGCACTCGCAATTCATGGCCAACATGGCCGAGCAGGCGTTGCACCATACCACTGCCTTGCCGGCGTTTTTCTCGCTCATGGACAATGACGAAAACGCGCCGCCACTGTCTTTTGGTGGTGGCCGCACATCCATGGCCACATCAGTCGCGTCTGGTTCCGCGTCGGCGTCGACGACGCGCCCGTCTACTCTTGACCGCCACGGTCGGTTCCTGTCGCTGGAAATGTCGCTAATCTCGAGCCCGGTACTGGCTGCCATGAACGACGTGGAGCCTATCTCGCCCGTCATGGACGAGTTTGACGAGGACCATCATCACGTCGACTATGATGCTGGCGCCGAGAATGTGGATCATACCATGCCGCAACCGACTCGCAAGCGTTTCCGCCGCGATGTGGACCCACCGCTCCACCCGGCCGATGGTCATGATGAGGAGGGTGATTCTGATGTTGTTGCAATCACAGTGGCGACGGCGACGACGGTGGGCGGCCCCAGCAAGCGCACTCGCCACCAGTTGACGTCGATGCGTGCTGATCGGCAAACGGCGATGGGCGTGGACGGCCCTCCCGCCACTCCTGCGCAGCGCCGCGATGCCCCCGGTGTCAAGCATGCCGACTACCACCGCTCCGTGGCTCCCACCCCCAACGCGACGCCTGCGCTTGGGCCCCATGGATTCGGCAGCGACTCTTGGGTCACCGAAACCCCCGATACCAGCCTGCAGCAGTGGCACGAGAGCGCGCTCACCCTGCTCTCGGATACGCACACGGTGTGCCCCACGTCGCTGCTCATGTCGTCGCTAAGTTCCACTCCTGGCTGCACTGATGCGGCCGCAAACGAACTGGCAATGACGGCGTCTTGGTTGTCCACCCCAGCAGAGACGCCTGCTGGACCCTCTGCGGACGTTGCTGCCCCGACCGCATTCTCGTCATCGTATCACCACCACCACCACCACCCCCGTCATCACCACCGCCACCAGTTGATGTCGCCCGCGACCCCCAGCGGCGGTGGTTCGCACTTGTTCTCGACCCCGACGCCTGCAGCCGCAGCCGCGATGTCCATGTTTGGCGGTGGCGGCGCATGGTCGACGCCCGTGGAACATGCCCTAGATGCAGCGGCAGCGGCCATCCCCGCGTCGCACTTGGCGGCCAACATGTACTCGCTCGGGCTGGGTTACCCTCCCGGCGCCGATCTCGTGTACCAGGCGCAACAGCAGCTGATGGCAATGTCCCCCGCTGCCGTCGCTGCTGCGGCTGCCGCGGCTGCTTCTGCAACTACCACCGCGACTGTCGGGTCGCCGTACTCGAGCCTTGCGCGGTCGTCGTCGGGGTCCTCGTGGGGCATGTCCATGATGGCAAGTGCCAACCGCGCCATGACGTCTGCGCACGGCGTTTTCGCTCCCCCGAGCTCGCTGATTGAGCGGCACTCGTCGGATCTGGGCTCGCTGGGCGATTACAAGTAGAAATATCATCAACATTAGCAAGTACAACACAAGACAACCAACTAAAAAAACGTGAACACCTCCCCTTTCATGAACGAAAAAAAAAAAAAAGCAATACTCCCTCTCTTTCCAGTACTATCCTCTTTTTGTGAGCAATGAATAGTCCTACTTCATTCCCATCGCGATCCGGCACCATCAAAAGCGTTTCTGGGTTCCCTGGTATGTGCGGATCCACTATTTAATCAGTATGATTCAACTCGATCTTGTATGTTTTAGGCGCGAGCAGCCGGCAACCAAAGTCGAGGTCAGTATACCGTGCACCGTGCTTGCATTTATGATTTTTCCTCATTATAAATACATTTACAGCATATCCCAATCGGCGATCCCCGCAGCCCGATCGGCGCAGAAAAAGTCGCAGGATGACTTTACAAAGTCACTGCAACAGCAAATATACCTTTTAGAGTTGGAAACCCGATACCTGTTCGTCCAAATGTTTATGATTTATGTCGTTCCAATTGTATTAATTTGCAGAAAAGTACAGACGATCCAACAAATCGCTCGCCGCCAAAGAAGCGACCGAGGATGTGACTGCCATCAAAAAGGTACACATTTTCCATTATTGATTTACATGGATTTGCTCACAGCAATTCAACGGAGCAGCAACATGCAGCAACGATCGCGACCCTTCAAACGCAAGTGGCAACTCTCACGCACGAGGTGGCTGCAATCACCGCCGCCAAGTCCTCTGTGGCGAGCCAGCTCGCTGAAGTGCTCGCGGCCCTGGACTCGGAACGCCGATCGCATGCTCGAGCAGCAGCCGATGCGAAAGCGCAGCTCGAGGCTCGAGCCGCCGAGATTTCGCGCCAGAACGCGACCATTGCTCGAAACAAGCAAGCGGCAGAGAATGCATTGACTGCCGCCTCGCAGGCCAAAATGGAGGCGGCCGACTGGAAGGGTAAAGTCGAGGAGCGCGCGGCCGAGGTTGCCTCGTGGCAGCGCGAGGCAACGGATGCACAAGCTACGATTGCGGCCATGCAGGCAGGTTTCTTCCTATTCACTTTTTTTTTCTCATTGATCAATAAGCTGACGACTAACGGATCCGCAATGTATAGGTCAAAATGGACGTGCGGCCGCCTGATGACCATGCCGCGACGGTGCAGCAGCTACAAGCACGCATTACCGCACATGAAGCGGCGGCTGCCAAGTCGGCTGCGACGATTCGCCACTTGGAATTGACGCTGGTGCACGAGACCGAGGCCCGTAAACGTGCCGACGCCGAACTTCAGCTGGCGCTAACCGAATCGGCCGCCAATGCCGCGCGAGCGTCGGCTGCCGATGGGGCTCTGGCCTCCCAGGGGCGAGATCGGGACGCCAAGCTCGCGGCGGCAGTCGAGGGTCACCGTTCAGCCGAGGCGGCAGCAAAAGAGGCGCAGGCGGCGCTGACGGCGGCGCGGGCCGGGGCAAAAACGCGCGAGGACCAGCTTGCGGGGTTACGGGCCGAGCACGCGGTGAGGTCGGCAGATGCCGAGCGGCTGGTGGCGGAACTGGCGGCAGAGCGTGAGCGGGCCGAGTACGAGCAGGCCACTGCGGCGCATGTTCGATCCGAACTGGCACGGATCGCGAGCGAGGCCGCCGACGTTCGCGCCATGGCTTCGGGACTCGAAGCGCGCGCGACTCGCGCCGAACGGGACCGCGACGCCGCTGCTGCCGAGGCACTGAGCGTGGCGACTGAGCTGCGGGATTGGCGGCGTCGTGGCGACCAGTGGCGGCGAGCGGCTGACGTGGTACGAGGATTGCCGGTGGAGGGCCTTGCTGAGCTGCGGCGAGTGGCCGGGCTGCCTGACCATCCCTCCTCTTCCTCTTCTGAATAATGTGCGATGTCTACATCGTGGCGTGCAGGATATGAAACTTTGGTTTTTGATTTCTCAAAAAAGGCAGGCAAGGAACCGGCGGGCTACTAGTCCATGCTAATCACCCTAATCTCCCGTTACCCTGGAAAGTGTTCATATGGGTTGCGAAAAATGAGAAATGCGAGAAAATATGGGAAGGCGTGTAGTGGGGTGTGTCATGTCGAATAAGCTTTTTTTTACTGAAAGATTGTACAAAGCTTCCGCATTATCAATCAAAATAGAGCAAAACCTCAAATACCGGCCCATCTCCCTCTCCAAAACTCAGCGGCTCTCACCATTACACTAAACGTGTGGACTTTCAAAAACAAAAACATTTCGCTTGTATCCATTTGCCTCCATCCAAACCTACTCCTACTACTCCTCTCCTAATTCGCCATGCCCGTCTCGTTCATTGGCAAACACTTTGCAGATACTCGCCGACGTGCCACTCCAGCGCAGGTAAAATTTAATTCCCTTAAATTTTTTTTAAGATTCATTCCGCTAATTCCCAAATCACAGATCGAACGTGAACGCTACCTCTACGGATCCGTGCCGTTCGAGCGCTGGATCCTGCTCCCGGCATGTGCTCTCATCCAAATGTCGGTCGGATCCTTCTATGCATGGTCCGTGTACAACTCGGCCGTGGCAAATATCATGAACAACGGCAACATGGATCCCGACGCCCCCGGCCACGTGTCGACTGAGCTGATTGCAGAGACCTTTTACGTGTCCGTAGCCTTCTTTGGTGTTGCCACGTGCGTTGCCGGGCCCTGGCTTGAGCGGTACGGCCCGAAGCGCATGTCGCTGATTGGCGCAGCTCTCTTTTTCGCTGGCAACTTGCTCTCGGCCCTTGCCTGCTCGCTTCGCTCGATTGCACTCCTGTACCTCGGCTACGGTTTCTTTGGCGGTCTCGGCATTGGCATGTCGTATTTGATTCCTGTTGCTGGTATGTTCTTTTTTTCTTCTTCAATATTTTATGGAACCAGTTGTATTCACAATCATTCTCATAGTCCTCCAACAATGGTACCCCGATCGCAAGGGCTTCTCGGCGGGTATCTCGGTCGGTTCATTCGGTCTCGGGTCGGTGATCGCATCCTTCTCGCAAGCAGCGCTGTTGAGCCAACTGGCCCCTGTCAAGACGTTCATTGTCCTCGGCTCGGTCTACTTTTGCGTGCATGGACTCGCGTCGCTGCTCCTCCGCTTCCCTCCACCCGACTACCACGTCAATGCCACCCAGATGCACCTCCTCAAGGACCAGGACCATGGCGACCACATTGCAGGCGGCCACGTTGTGCCCAAGCAAGGCGCTGCCCAACCGGCAACTCAAACCACGGTTCGCGATGCTGAACAAGGCACCGCTGTCCCCCTGGCCCACGACCACCAGGATGAGATGGTTGCCGACCCCATGCACAACCTGCGCAGCCACGAGATGCCCGAGGACGGATCCCACCCGCACGTTCTTCTCGGATCGGCGCCCATGCAGGAGCACGAGTTTGTGGACGATGCCAAGTCGCTCAATTTCTGGATCATCTACGCCTTCTTTTTCTTGTCGGTCATTCCGGGTTTGGTGATTGTGTCGCGTGCCGCCAACATGGTCACGGCCTCCTTTGGCCAGACCACGTCCACATCGACATGGGTCGTCGGTGTCAACGGCATGTTCAACGTTGTCGGCCGTCTCGTGTCGGGTATTCTGTCGGACAAGGTGTCGCGGCTCAACCTCGTCGGGTGCTACATCATCTACTCGATCATTGTCATGGTGACCATGTACATTTCGCTGTCGCAGAACATCTTTGGCCTGTTCATCTACTCGATGTGGTCGCTCACCGGCGCGTACGGAGCCACGTGCGCGGTGATTCCGGGCATTATCGGCGACGTGTTTGGCTCGGGCCACATTGGTGCGCTCTACGGGCTGCAGATGACCGCATGGGCCGCGGGAGGTGTCATTGGTGGCGTCGGATTCACGGCCCTCATTGAGCAACAAAAATCCGCCGGCGTGTCATACAGCCACGTATACGATGTTTGCTTGTTCTCGATGATCCCCCTCGCGGCGATTGGGTTCTGCGTGGTCATGATGTTCAAGCTCAAGCGCTCGCGCAACAAGAAGGCCGTCACTCACCCAATGCACACGCAAGTGGCCATTTCTTCCACCACGGGCGGCCGCTACCCGACCCACGCGGCGGATCTCAACATTGGCCATGCCCACTAAGATGTCTTTTTGTTGTTGCCACTCTGCAACATTGGCCCTTCTCCGAGCCCAGAACGTGTCTATAAAACATAAGACTCTCTTTACCCTAAAAGTACTATTTGATAATATATTATATAGCGTATTTTTTCCTTTCAACCTTTTATCAGCGCAAAGTACTTTTTTTGTGTCAAGTAAAAGGTACAAAATACTCCAAATCGTTGATCTGAATACTCGGAGAGCATTGTTAAGTTATGTGGGAAAATCTGTTCTATGTAATATTTAATAAAGTAATCAACCGCAGAAAACGCTCTTGCTCACACCTCTTGCATCGCAACGCGCGAGTCGAAACGCACGCGAGACAAGGATCCATGCTTGCTTGCATCTGCTGGTGACGGCACGCGGCCCTGGTGGTGATCCTGGTGCTTACTTGGTGCAGCAGCAGCAGCAGCAGGAGCAACCCCGAGCTCGTCAGCCGTCGGAACAAAGTGGGCACCCACATGCTTGCCGGATCCGCGCACCACATGTCCAGGGAAGAGGTGCGGGTGCGCATCCATGAACCGCAGAGCATGCTCGTCGGCACCAATCATCACGAAGGGGAAACCAGCCAACAACACCTCGGCGCCAACATAGAGGTCGGTGGTGCCCAAGTACTGAGTTTGCGATTCGTGCGAACCAGCATGCTGATGCGGCTGCAGCTTCACCTTGGACCGCTCGAGCCACTTGCCGCCCACGATCCCCGAGTTGCGGACATACGGTTCAAAGACCGACACCGTGTCGTCGGCGAGATGGTACGAGACCACGAACCGGCGCTCGCGGTCCACTTGGCGGTTGGTGTTGAGCACGCCCGCAAACCGCAGCACAGTGTGGCCAAACATGCGCTCCTTCTTGAGATCCTTCTTTGGCGGCTTGGGCGTCAGCGACACACACGAGCCCAGCGAGTCTTCCTCAGAGCCCCACCCGTTGTACTTGTACTCGGGAGCGCGCACTTGCGAAATGGCCAGTGACGGCGGGACAAAGGCGCTGTTCGTCATGGGAATCACATCCAGCGATACCTCGGGCATTTGCGCGTGCTCCAGGTAGATGGCGTCGAACGCGATCGGGTGGAACTCGTTCAGGCCGTACCCTATCATAAATCATTTTAGTGACAGCCATAAAAATATAATGGGATGATACGCGTACGCTCACGGTAATAGTCCTTGGTAAAGTCGTCGCAGTCGCAAAGCAAAAAGGGGCGACCATAGACATTGAGAACGGCCCCGAGCACCAGATCGCAGTCCGTGTAAAAATCGTCCGACTTGGGCACAATGGCCTGGCTGGGACCGACCTTGACGCGCCGCGGGAGCTTTCCACGCTTGAGGAAAGCGGTAGAGTTACCGTCGCGGCCCGAGTTGGCGGCAATGTGCTCGTGGATCTCGATGGTGTCGTCGGCCAAAAAGTAGTGCAGCACCAGCTTGCGTGCGTCGCCAAACGACGACGACGTGTCGTCCCAGACACAGTAGAACCGCAGGACCTTCCGATCGTACTGCAAAAACTTGCGCAGCGATGTCTTTGGCGGCACGGGACGCGTCGGACGCATCCGCGACAGCATTTCGCGCCGCTGCACCTCGTACGGGTCCGGCGGCGCATCCGTGTTGGTGTCCACCTGCACCCCCAGCGCCTCCAAAAAGTCGCGTGTGAAGGAATCACACCCTACCAACTTGAACGTCCGCCCATAGAAGGTCACTTCCTTGCCGACGCCGAGATCAGAAAACAGATAGTACTGGCGGTGGTGCGGGTCGTTACCGGCGACGGGGACGCGGTGGCGACGGATCAGGGTTCCCTGCGGAATCCCCGAGTTGACGCCACGGGGCTCAATGACGTGAATAGTATCATCCTCCAGGTAGTAGAGAATGTGGACTCTGTTACATTTTTGGGTGAGCATTACCGACTTCGATCGGAAGAATTAAGGATAGTTACATACTTGCGAATGCGGTATTGCTCCTCACGGCGTTCCTGGACAGCCTCTTGGAAGTAGGCATAGAAGCGCAGCACCTTGCGATCGAAGGCAATCCATGCCGGAACTGCCTCTGAATCCTCCGAGGAACTTCCGGGCATGAGCTTTTTGAGCAGATCCGCCGAAGTCGTCAGCTTTTTCGCATCCTGGCCAATGAGGGAGGATCCGCCTGAGATTTTTTTTTTCATAGTTCGGATCAGGAAAGACTTTTTAAAGTTTGGGAGTTAATGTATGCAGCATACCAATCCCGGGGCGTTCCTCGCGGAAAACGGGCACCTCGTTCGAGTAGTCGAATGCATGCGACTTGCGGAAATTGGGCCGCTGGATGTAGTTGAATTGGTATCCAGGCAAGAACGGCAGCGATCTGCGCAATGCGGCAACCTGGCGCGGATTGGAGGCAATGGCGATCGGCTGCATGAGACGCGGGGGCAGCGATTTGGTGGGCGAGGTGGCTGGCGAGTCGCGTGGGGCCACCAGCACGCGTGACGACGAGGAGAGGGCGGGAAGTGGCATGTTGATACTTCTAGTTTCTAAATTTATATTCTTTTTGGAATTTATCTTGAAAAGATGCAGAGGTATCCTGGCGGATCTCGAGTACTTCAGTGCTGAAGTATTCTTTTTTATTTGCAAAGTATTGCTCCCTGTCAATTTCATTACACAAAAAAAAACATATAAAAATCGCTTTCCCTGTTTGGATAGCCGAACGCCTTCTGCATCCATCACATCAAAAAAATTTCAAAAACAATCAACAATGTACAACCCCACCCTCGTCCTCGTTGCACTCGCCCTGACGCAGTGCGCGACGGCCCACTACATGCTCACCATCCCGCCGACGCGCGGCATGATTGAGGAGCAAGAGCCGACCGCCCCGTGCGGCAACTTTAACAAGGTCCAGAGCCCGCGCACGCCGTGGCCGATTGGTACGGGCATTTCTTCATTTCTACTACCTCAGTACGGAATAATAACGAGCACAATAACAGGCTTGGACCTCAAGATTGTGGCCTTCCACCCGAACGCCAACTTTACCACGTACCTGTCGCTCAAAGAGGCGCCATCGGCCGTGGGGGACTTCCAGCCCATCTCCAACATTTTCCTCGGAAACATTGGCAACCACACGGTCCCGTATCCCCTGACGGCCATTCCGGCCAACTCGGCGACGGCGCTGGGCGTGCAGCCCGATGGCTCCAGCCTGGTGGGCAAGTCGGGGACCATCATGACCATCTACGATGCGGGAGACGGCGTGCTGTATCAGTGCGGTGACGTGACGTTCCAGGCCTCTGGTAATAACACTGGCGCGCCGCCGTCGTCGTCGCAGGGGTCGGGTGCGTCTACGTCGGCTCGTGTTGGAGCCGCGGGTATTATTGTCGCAGCCGCTGCTGTTTTTGCTTTGTGATTTCTTCCTGCTACATTATTCAATCGAAAGAGAAGCATTTTTTTCATCCATATTTTCTTCATTTTAAATGACGCACGCGGGCGCAAAATCGCGCACTTGTTTTAAACTCGCGCCACAGCACGAGGTGCGCTGTTTTTTGTTTCCATTTTTCTTGAGTCCAAAACCGCGCTTCCTCTCTCTCGATCAATCCTTTTTAACCAACAAGACCCCAATACGACCACGACCATAGCCACCACGGCCGTACCTCGCCCGCCGTCGGCTAATTGCCATTTCAGCCGCCTTTGATGTCACCCGACCGCAGCAAAAAGCCACTTTTCGATACCATTTTGCTGAGCTGAGCTGAGCGCAGTCGAATGGTTTGCTGGGCAAAAAAAAAACAATATATAGGGATGGGAGCACCATCAACCCCTCCGATATCCTTGGCGTCGCTGCTAACATTTATTTGGTTGCATTATTTTCATTATTTTTTTTTTCAAGTATTGGCTCCCTCTCTCCACACTCGACCACAAAGAATAAGAAAAACATGTCCCCACTCGTACCCCTCCTTTTACTTGTCCTGGTCGCTACTCTGGCCACGGCCCAGTCCCTCCCCGACCGCGCTGCACTCACCAGCTTTTGCACTCCCTCCACTTCCAACAAGTACGGCGCCTGCACGCTCCTCCTGCGTGGCGGGTGCCAGCAAGACACCACCAAACCCTACTGCTCGACACCCTCGCTGCTAGCAGCACTGTGCACTTTCGACAACCCGCCGGACGCCGCCGCTAACCTGTGCACGCCATACTCGGCGTACTGCGCTGCCAACCCGAGCGCATGCACGGGAACCAGCAACAGCGTGTGGCCCGGGTGGTCCAACTCGACCGTATATCAGAACCAGATCCGTCGCATGTGCGGCGTGCACAACATGGACGGGTGTGGGATCTGTGCCAAACCCGCGGCCCAGGGTCTGTCGACGGCGGTAGCAGACCTGGACCCGTGCGACTCGCTCGCGACCTACGTGTCCATGTGCAAGTCGATGCCCGACATGTCCATGTGCGGCGCGCCGTGGAAGGCCATGTGCCAAGGGCTGCCCAACTCTGTGTCGGCGTTTCCCAACATTTGCAGCGCGGCGGCGCTGACGGGTAGTACGGCCACTGCACCCGTGACCTCGGCCGACGGATCCAACGTCTCGGCACCTGGCGCTGGCGGCAGTAGCAGCAGTGGGTTATCTGGGGCTGACACGACCGGATTCGTCGATATTCCGCCCATGCGCATGTACTTTCACCAGGACATCAACGACCTGCTCCTGTTCAAGTCGTGGGTCACGGTCACGGCCGGCCAGTACTGGGGCGTCACCGTCGGCATGTTTGCGTTCTCGTTTGGGTACTTTGCGTACGGCGCGGCCCTGCGCAAGTTTGTGACGCCGCGCGTGAACCGCGGGCTAGCCGAGATTGACACGCTGCTGGCGTCGCCGTCGCTGCATCGGTCGGCGTCGTCTGTCATGCTGGCCGCCGGTGCTGTTGCTGCTGGCGCCGCCACCACTTCTATCCCTGCTCACCTTAAAGGTGTTTCACGCATCGGCCTCCGCGCACGCCGTGAGGCGCTCGTGTTTGCACGTGCATTTACCAAGACGGTCGAGCTGGCGTGGTCGTACCTGCTGATGCTGGCCATCATGTCGTTCAACTACGGGTGGTTTGCTGCATTCTTGCTTGGCGCGCTAGTGGGCAATGTCGCGTTTAACCGTGCGCCGGGCCATTTCCCAGTGAACGATTCGGTCAAGCACCAGGGCGACAATGGAAGCAGCACTGGGACCTCGCTGGTCGAGCCGGCGGCGGTGCAGCACGACGAGGAAAAGCATTTGGTCGAGCAGCCTACCTGCTGCTAATAGGGTTGTTTTTCATTCAACAAAAAAATACATATATCACAAGTTACATGTAACAGAACCACATGCCCTCGGGGTACCCGATCTCGACCAGCGTCTTTTTGATGATCTGGCACATTTTCCAGGGGCCGCAAATGATGATGCGCAAGTTGTCGCCCGGGGGAGGAAGCTCGCGCTTGAATACCTCGGCCGACATGTAGCCAGTGCCGTACGATGGGTTGCCCTTGGGCCATGCATCGTTGGGCTTAAGAAATAAATGGATTAGCCTTAACATACCAAAAAAAAAAAAAAGGAAAATGAATAACATACGTGGTCCACAGTCAGGTACAGCTTCAAGTTCTCGTGCTCGCGGGCCTTCTCCTCCAACACGTCACGGTACACGAGCTCCTCGGGCGCAGCGGCGCCATACATGAGCTTGACCTGCAAGTCGGCCCGCTCATGGAACAGCACCGACCGAATGACCTGAATCATGGGCGAAATACCCGTCCCGCCGGCAACCAGCACAATGTGGTCCACGCCATTGCCAGTGCGAGCGTCCTGGGTGGCGCTGAGCCCGAGATCGGGGAACGTGGTGCCCAAGGGACCCTTGAACTCGAGAGAGTCGAGCCCGGGCACCAGCGAGTCAATGTGCTGGGCCATCCCGCCGGCATCGTCGGTCTTGATGAGCAGGTCAATATGGCCCGGGTCGTCGGCGCGCGAAATGGGCGAGTAGTAGCGAACAAGGGGCTCGTTGTGGATCGTGGCCCGGACGGCCACGTACTGGCCAACGTCGAGGCCGGTCGAGTGGTGGGGCGAGGGAAGGGAAAATCGGAACAGCTTGATGGCGCCGCCAACCTTGGTCACCGAACGGAGTTGCAGGGCCGTGAATGCGTCCGGGACGAGGGCTGTTGTCATTGTTTGATTTCATGAGATAAAAGCACATTTCATTTCATAGGGTTTTCGACTACAGGCGGGCCGTGGCGATCCGACGCGCCAGCCATGCGATCGCTGCTGCAAGAACAACGCCCATCACAATAAGCGAAAGAGCAGAGTCATTGACAAATGGTGGCGATCCAGCGTCGTCGCCGGCGCCAGTGGAAAAGGAGGGAAAGTGCGCCGTACCTGGGAGACCCGCGTGTTGAGTGACAGCGGCAGCACGAGCGCCAGCAATGCGGCCAAACACAACGCATTCGAGGAGCGAGTTTCCAGCCAGGCGGTTCTTACCATGCACGCCTGTGTTGTAATGGTGAGGGGACGACTCCTAAATGAATAAAGATAAACATACCACCAGTGACCTCGCCGGCGGCAAAGAGGCCAGGGGCAGGGGCACCTGACTCGACTTCACCAACAGCAGTGAGCAAGTCTGCGGTTGACGAGAAACGCTTGCGAAGTACTTCCGCCGCTGCATTAATCTTGATGCCGCCCATAGTGTAGTGGATCGCGGGCGTGATCGCGCACACGTGGTACGCCTCGTCAGCGGCGGCCGTGAACTTGACGGGGAACACCGTCTTGCCGTGCGCGTCGGCGGACGCACCCTCGGCCGCGGCCGTGTACGCCAGCAGCGTGTCCTTGACCCCAGCCTCGGTGGCCTTGGGCGCAATCACGCCTTGGGTCATGCCAGAGTTGAGCAGCGCCGCGAGCTCCGCAGGTCCCGTAGCTTTGCGGAAGAATCCGCGCGACGCGTAAAACCCAATGGTGGCGGGATCAAACGCGTCCACTGCGGCCTGGTTGAGCACCATGAACGCTCCGGCGCGCGGCCACTTGGACGACTTGTCGTTGACGTCGAACGAGGAGTCAATCACGCCGTCGATCGCCTGCTGCGAGTGCTTGAGAATGTCGGCCACCACGGCCGCGCGGGTGCCCAGCTCGTTGGTGAACCGCGACCCGGTACCGGTCGACAACAGCACGCCGCCGTGGCCACGGAGCGCCTCGGGCGCCAAAAACACCGTCGGGGCGTCCGGGTGCGCCGGGTCCACAAACCCGGTCGGGTGCAGCTGCACCTGGTCCATGTCAGTGAGATCAATGCTGAGGTTGCGCGTGATCTTGATGCCATCTCCTGCTGCCCACGGGCCGTTGGTTGTCGGAAAGTGGGCGATATGGGCCGCGTGCGCGTGAAGGAGCTCTGAATCGGCCGAGAATCTGCCATGTTGTTTTTATGGGTCCTCTGGAATTGAAAAATAGAGAGATAGGGAGCATACCCGCCCGTGGTCAGGACGACAGCGTCGGCGCGGTACTCGACGGCAGAGCCGTCGGCAGTGTGCACGCCACGGATTCCAACCACATGGCCGTCCTTTTCAATCAGCTCCATGACGCGAGTCTGAGTGACAATCCGGAACGACCCAAACTTTTCGTTGGTCTTGGCCGCGATCTCGGCGTCAATGTACGCGCGCAGGACCTTGACTGTTCCAATTTTAAGGTTAATTTCTGATTCTTTTTTGGCAAGGATAAAAAAACGGACTGATATCCCACCCAACTGGCGCCGGCTTCCCGTCCGGCCGCGGCGACTCGCGGTGCGTCCGCGGGACCGAGTGTCCGCCGCACTGCGAGACCGAGTCGAGCGTGATTCCGAACGTCTCGAGCCACGCATGCGCGTCGTGCGCGTTGGCCGCCAGCGTGTGCACCAGCACCGGCCGTGACCGCCCGCCACCCGACTTGATGGTGTCAGCCGTGAACGCATCGGCAGAGTCGGCGATCGACCGGGCAACCTGCGCGGGAGTCTGCACCGAGTTCATGCCCGACGTGGCCTTGGCCGAGTTGCCGCCCAGGTTCTTTTCCTTGTCGACAATGAGCACCGCCGATCCGCGCCGGTACGCCTCGATGGCTGCCGAGAGACCTGCAAGGCCGCCACCGACAATGAGCGTGTTGATTTCGTCGGACATTTGTTTTCTTTGTATATTCGTTAAAATTGGTCTTGTTGGAGGGTACGCGAAGAGGAAGAAGAGCTCTGCGGGGACTCTTTATTGGAATTGTGGATGGCAGGCACTTTGCACGGCCTTTGAGATTTCGAATAAGGTTTTCTATTGAGTTTCTTCTGACACATCGCCTGGGAAATTACACAGGACTGTACGCAGGGAGCGCCTCCACCGAGTACCCGCTTGCGGAGCCACTGGCACAGAACGGTGCGGTCCCGAAATTTGCCTCCAAGACGCACGGTCCATCGGCGCCAATGCTCGGGTACACTACCTCGACGTCCTTGGGAATGGCCACAATGAGGTTGAGCAGCTTGCCATCGACGGTGAACGTCACCTTGCGCGATCGGGTATCGATCTCGACCCCGATCACTGATCCGGCCACGAGCTTGTTGTTGTTGTTGTTGTTGCCGCGTCCGGAAATGGTCAAAGGAGAAGTGCGCGATGAATGGCGCAGCGAGAGCACCCCATGCTCGGAATCCAGCGCGACCGACCACAGATACGTGCCTGGAAGGCAGCAAGTGGTGATGGGCCGCGATCCGAGCCCAACGGCCACGCGAGTTTCCTCGGGCACGGCGCGCCCGCCGCGCAACCGTGATCCAAGGGCCGCAACCGTCACTTCAAAGTAAATGAGAGGTGCCACCGACATGCCCGAGTCGCCCAGCGCGAGCATGGGAGCAGGTAAGCTTGTTTGCACCAGCGCCTTGACTGGGAATGGGTCTGCGATGTCCGGCGGGTAGAATTGGACACTTGTTCCTGCTTGGTCCACGTGCACGCTCGGCGATTGGTTGCTGTTGTGGAAGGTCCATGCTCTTGGATCGGCCATGCATTCGATTTGCTGCTGGGTTGGTGTGAAATCGGCCGTCCGGATCCGTGCAGTGGCCGCGTCGGAGCTTGTTGGCGCGGGTGTAGAGCATGTTCGTGCCACTGCAACTCCGCCTGCCGCGAGCAATGCCAGGAAAATGATGGCGGGAATGAGCGTCTGGGGTTGATGCGCGTATACGCACACCATCACGAGCAGCACGCATGCGATCCCGAGTACGGTAGCGAGGAGGAGGGTTGTTTGCTTCATTTTGTTTTTGGTGATTGCTTGGGTAGTTGGCAATTTGCGGCCGAGATGGGGCCAACCGCGGCCCTTTAATACCTATCCAAAGGCCATCGGGACGCGGGATGCGGCCGTGCCAAGGAGGAAGATCCTGCGGGCCGTGGGTCTCCGATCCCTCCCATTCTTATGCAGATCTGCGGAGTATGACGCGTTTCAAATGCGCTTAAACAGTCATGGACCAAGTTCAAGTCGCGATCAAACAAAGAGTGAGTAGACCAATTTATTATTCAACGACTTCACCCGCTCGGAGCTGCGACCAGCGGCATCACAAGCCCTACAATGCGCGACACCACCCGGCGCGCTTCCTCTGCCTCGGCACTATGCTCCAGAGCGTCCAGGTCCGCTACGAGCATGCACGCTTCGTCGTGCGGCAGAGCCATCTCGCCAATCAGCGCGCGGAGGTAGTTGACCTCGATAAGCGTCAGCCTGTATTTACATGTTATGTTAGTCAGTCCGCCTGGCAGTGAAAAAAAAAAGATAGTACCCGAGCCGAACACTTTCGTCGCCGTCGGCGCGACTGACGGCCCAAAGAGCACGCACAAACCGCCGGCGGGCAGTGTGAGCGCCGCCCGACACGCGCGACCCGACCCATCCTGACACCCCGCGCACGGCCACCCACGCGAGCATGGCGGTTGGCAGCAGCGCGAGCATAGCAAAGTTGAGTTCGTTGGACTTGAGCAGCTTGTCGAGTGCGGCCATTGCGAGCTCGAGGTCCACTTTGGATTTCTGCACCTGGATCAGCATCAGCGTGACCAGCTCGCCCGCGACGGCGCTGCGGACGGGTGCCATGACCCCACGCTCGTAGTCGCGCATGACGGGTCCCAAGTCGCCGTCACGCACACCGGCACGCACCACCGCAAGCGACTCGGGCGACGCCGCTGACCCGGCCGCATCGTGCCGGCGCGCGTACTCGACGACCATGCGTTCCAGCGACTCCAAGTCCGCGGCGACGCTGCGCGCACCCACCACCGCCAGCCGGTGCTCGCGGTGCCGCACCGTCTCATACACTTGCACTGCCGGGGCCACCAGCCAGTCGCGCACCGCGTTGCGCACAAACGCCGCCGCTGACCGCGCCGCGGCCGTGGCCGAGACTGCCAGGTCGCGCAACGACTGCTGGTCACCGACCGCTACCGTCAGCGCAACCACGCCAACAGTCACCGGCAACCACGTGCGCACGAGCCAGCCGGGACGTGCGTGCGCGGCCACCAGCGACTGATCGCGCTCGGCCGCGGGCTCGAGCGACGACGCCAGTGACAGCAGCCGCGAGAGCGTTTCGGACGCCGACAGCGGCGACGGCGACCGCCGCGTGGACACGTGGTGTCGCGTAGGCGACGTCGGCGACATAAAGTGTTCCTCCTCATCACTGTCATCGTTCTTGTTGTTGATATCGCTGTTGTTGCCACCGATCGAACCACGAGCCACTGTTGCGTCCAATGGCAGAAGCGCGCGCTCAAGAACGCGCACCATACCCCCGACGGTCGCCGCCAGCGCGTCCATGGAGGAACTGGCAACCTCGTCCCGGGTCACGACGCGAGGCGCCTCGAGCGTGTGCGCGTACAGCGTGCCAATGACGCGCGCCGCCGATTTCTCGGCCGCTTCCAGGGCGTTCAAGTGCGCGGTGATCTCATCAGCAGCGCGTCGCAGGGGCAGTGCCAGCGGGGACACGGCATTGATGCGTACCGCCGCCAGCGTGTCGGCAAACGACATGGGTCGCCCGAGCGACTGCAGCGTCGACAGCGGCGACGCGAGGGTCAGGAACGATGTGCGCGAAAACAAGCGGCGGAGCGGCGAAGTCGGCAGCATGTGTCGCCACGGGTTGCGGTCGGGCGACAGGGCCGGAAGGCGCAGGGGCAAGGCTTTTGTTTATTATATGGTCAGCATGGACTTACATGGACTGAGACAAAAGGAGCTTAGGACGCACTCATGGCAAGGTACCACGCCGGCGACACCTCGCGCCACCACTCGGCCTCACAGCGCACCAGCAGCGCACTGCGGACCGAGGCATTCAGCTGCTGGGCAAACACTGCCGCCGCGGCCTTGGCCAGGTACAGCCATGTAAGCGCCTCGAACTCGGCGTACAGGGCCGATTCAGTGGGATCGTGGTGCTCGTTAGTATCGTCATCATCTTCATCGTGTCTGCCATGGCGGCCTCCGTGCTCTGGGGCCGTGCGAAACGTGGCCACTGACGGCTTGTGCAAGAGATGTGCCGCCGCTGCCGCACCGGCGGTGGCGGAGCCCAAGTCGATCGAGTCGCGAGGCGGCCGCACCGACAAGTGGTTGGTCAGTGACGCGTGCAGAGAGTCGGCAAGCACCTCGGGCGCGACATCTGCCGGTGGCGAAGCCGTGATTCGGTCCAGCTCAGCCCGCAGGTGGTCAATGGCGCTTGTCAGGTTGATTTGCCATGGCGTCGTCATCGAGCTGCTCTCAGCGGTGGTAGCTGTAGTCACGGCAACAGCACCATGCGCCGGCAATGGGCGGGCTGCGAGTGTGGCGGCATCGCCAATACGAGCATCGATGGCTCTGGTGGCCGTGTCCACAAACGAGTTTCGCGGTGGCATTCAATAAAATTTTTTGTTGATTTTATTGACTTTTTCGTGAAAAATGAAACAAAACAAAGTCGGCGCCAAATTTTGCCAACTTCCCACGAATCCGCACAATCAGGTTGATTCAGCTGTCAGGTCCGCGCCAATGACCCGACTGCATCCTGAGCCGCTGGTCCCAGATCTGAGCCCCTCGGCCGGTTGTTGTTGTTGCTGATCTTCGTCCGCCACCGGCCCATTCTGCGCCCGACGTCCCGCAAGGAATCGCGGATCGTTGACCCCGTGCTCGAGAATGTGCTTGGCCTGCGTCACTTGGTTCGCCACGGCGAGGAGATCCCGGTTCCACCACGTCTCGCACAGTTGGTTGGTGCAACGCAAGACGCGATGA
>MU624602.1:0-42980 GCA_025349905.2 Blastocladiella britannica
GGCAAACTTTGGCGCTGGCTCTTTGCTTTGTTTCATTTTTCACGAAAAAGTCAATAATGCAAACTTTAAAAATTCACATATGCACGTGGGCGAGGGAAAATAGGAAGATAATACTTCATTTCCCAGAATGCAAATACTATAAGAGAAGCAAACTCTAGATATAGAATGGATCACAACCGTGCGGTCGAGTACGCGTCCGTTCCGTGGCTGGGCGATCTGCCCGACGGGTGGGAACTTGGAGCGGCAGCCAGTGGTCAGATTTACTTTATAGAGTAAGCCAGTCATTTTCTATTACTGTCCTCATTTGTATTGGCTTAACAAATTTTGGAATTAACAGCCATAACTCGAAAAAGACAACTTGGATCGACCCTCGAACCATCGCGTATCGGCACCAGTCCATTCAGGATTGTGGGCCAGGAGACCTCCCGTATGGCTGGGAACGGTGTACGACCATCGACGGCGCTACCACGTCCGCGCAGTCGTACTGCGTGAACCACCACCGGCGGCAACTCACTCTCCAGGATCCAACGCGTTCCTCCTCGCGAGGAGGAGATCCAATCACGTACTTGCCTCGCACACCACCCACGGATCCCGCATCGATCGCCGCCCGGAAGCGGTACTGGGCCATGCAAGCGGACGCGTGTTTTGGAGAAGTCCAGCGGGAATTTGTTGTGGTTAGCTCCACACCACCGGAGAATGCTGTCGCATTGAGTGGGAAGGAATTCCTTCCGTCGGAATCACACAACCGCTCGTCGCGGGCACGGCAGCGCAGCAAGTCTCGCGCGCGAAGCGGGTCGGCGTCGTCGTACGTTGCTGATTCGATCACCCCAGCGCAGCCTGAGTTGGACACGACGCCCAAAAAGGCGTTCCGGGACCGCACAACTGCCTCTATTCGGCCCAAGAATGCCGCCGTGCGCCGGATCTCGCCTGCTCGCCAGCCTCTCGTTGTGAATCAGTGAAAATAACAAACGGATTTTTTTTTTCTCACATAAACAACCCACGGGCGCTCTCGGGCATCATGTAAAACGCAATGGCAATAATTGCATAAGCCTGTATCACGCATAAGTAAGTGGAAGTTTCCCATTTCGAAAAACAAATAATGAACGCACAGCAAGAAGCATGCACCCTTCCAGCCAGTTAGACTTGCCGTCCATGATCAAGTAGTTGACAATGAGCACCGAAATAAACAGCACGCAAGTGTCAAAGACGTTGAAGAACAGCGTCATGGGCTGGCCCATCGCCCACCCGGCAATCACCGCCACGGGCATCACCAGGATCGCAATCTGCAACGACGAGCCCACGGCAATACCAAGCGCCAGATCCATCTTGTTTTTCAGCGCAAACGTCACCGCGCCAACGTGCTCGGCCGCATTTCCCACGATCCTAATATCGTTTTCAGTTGGAATGGTGATCAAAGAGTAGGAAAGAATGAAGACATACGGCAGCAGGACCAACCCCACAAACGTCTGGGGCAGGTGCCATGACGCGGCGAAACCTTCAATGCTGTCGACGAGAAACTCGGAATTGACCTGTTATTGTTGCTCAAGATTGAATGGGTGGATCACCACATAAAACATATGAAAATTACAAACCGCAATGCAAATGGTGGCGAGGACCAGCAGGGCAGACGCAAAGAAGGTGGTGAGCGTCGGCACTTCCTCCTCCTCTTGTTCCGCCCCTCCAGCCTCCTCAGCAGCAGCTTCCACGTCGCCGCTGACGGCTTCCAATTCGTCGTACAGGTACTTGTGTGTGCCCAGTTGGCTATTATTGTCCTTGGATCAATACACATATATACCTCCATAAATAAAGAGGTAGCATATACGTACAAGTACAAGTACATAAGGTAAATCGCCAGCAAAATGACCGACGTGGCGCGCGACAGACCCAACACGCCGTTGCGGACCTCGGGATCGTCCATTGATCCGCGACCAACGTACGCCGCGGGCACCAGCAGCGACATCACCGAGACCGCCAGCAGCGACGACGACGTGTTGGCGGCGGTGGCGTTGAACAGCTGCATCTTGTACTGCGTCCCACCCAGGAAGAAGCAAAAGCCCAACACCAGCAGCAAGTTGGACAGGATCGAGCCGAGCAGCGACGACTGGACCACCTTGACGAGGCCTTTTTTGTTTTGAAAAGTGAATGACTGAAAGGGTAGGGATTGACGGGAGAGCGGTACCGTTGTTGAGCGCGATCCCGCTCACGATCAGCTCGACCATGTTCCCGAATGTCGCTAATAAAAAAAGAAAATGAGTGATCAGTGCCGACAAAAAAAAAAAGAAATTACACACCATTCAACAGCCCACCAATGGTCTGGTTCGTGCGCATTGCCAGCTCCTCGGTCGCAAACGAGAGCAGCTTTGCCAGAGGAATAATGGCGAGGAAATTAAGCCAAAAGGTCGAGGTCGGGCTCTACATAATAGTTATGAATTGAGCGGCCAAGTGAAAATAAAAGCTTAAAAATACGAACCCAGCCGAGGACACCCGCAACAATGCCAATGGGCACAAAAATCAGCAGTGAGTTGATGGGCGAAATGGCAAATGTCGCGCGGAACGACGATAGGAGCGTCGGTTCGCCGGCACCAGGGATGTGGACGGCGCCGCCCAGCGGAGGGGCGAGCATTGGCGTGCGCTCGGTCGGTATGGCTGTTTAACCATAAAATGAGTGAGAATTTTAGGATGGCGCGGCCAATACCATCACGATCGTATACCTGACATCTTTTTTTTAATCGTGCTTTGAAAGAGAGCGATCAAGTATTGGCACTCCAAAATGTTTGAATTAAGTACTTTGGTGGGGGGGATAGAGGAGAGGACTCGGACGACATGAGTAACAAGGGAGGTCCAGGTAAATGAAGAAAGGGAAGGAGGAGGAGGATGGTACGTCAAGTACTGGCCCCAGCTCGGATCGGATCAAACCACGCATGCATCAACACCTCTTCGATCGTCGGTCGCCTGGCCGCATCCTTGTGCAGAATGAACTTGAGGAACAGCGCCGCGTCTTATAAAAACCAGTATCAGGATCAAGCATTTGTAACAAAAACAACAAAGTAAAAAACGTACCCTCGCTCACCGCCGTTGCCCGCTGCTGTTGTTGCGGAATATGTACAGCCCGTCGCAAAATCTCGTCGTCGTTAAAGAATGGGCACTCGCGGAACAGCATCACGTACAGCAGCACCCCCAGCGCCCACACGTCCTGGGGCTTGCCTTGGTACCGCCGGCCCATGATTAGCTCGGGCGCGCAGTACTCGAGCGTGCCGGCAAACGTATCAAACGTTGGCTTCTCCGACCGCGCATATGCCGCCGACCCAAAGTCCACCAGCACCGCCCGCAGCGACGCGTCCAAGATCACATTCTCGTCCTTGATGTCGCGGTGCACAATGTGCCGGCGGTGGAGGTACTCGATGCCTTGGCAAACCTTTATACCGAATCATTGAATGTGAGCAAATGAGGTCAGGTCCGGTGAAGAGTTCAAAACGAACCTGATAAAAGATGGACCGCGCAACAGCCTCCGTCAACCCCCGCGTCTGCTCAATGTAGTCAAACAAGTCGACTCCCTCGCCATGCGGCGCCATCTCGAGCCCAAACTCGCGCTCCGTCTCCCAGAACCCGACCATGCGCACCACGTTCTCGCACCCGGCCTCGTGGTCGCGGTGGTCGTGGTCCTCGCCATCAACATCCATCATCATGCTCATGGACGACGAGTGCACGAGGGTCCCTCCGGCGTAGTGCCCGTTGCGGAGCGAGCTGCTCGGCATCAGCGACGCGTACGACGTGGGCACACTGGACGAAATACTGTTGGCGCTGTTAAAGTGCGCGCCAGATCCCGATGGACCAGACATGGACGACTCGCCAAGTGTAGCAGTCACCGCGGCCCCAATATCGCCAGCGGCGGGTGCAGCGGACGCCGACAGGGCGCCGCCGCTGCCTCCAAGAAGCAAGCCAGCCGACGATCCCGTACGTGATCGTGCGGGTGTGCCGGCGATTCCTTCGGCGAGGTCGGCCAGAATCGCGATTTCGCGCGGCACCACCCCGTACGGCTTGCGACGCGTCCAGGCATCGGGCACAATGCGGTCCTTGTCAATCAGCTTGAGCGCGACGCGCGCACCCGAGATCTTGTCGCGGGCCATGGCCACCGTCCCGTACGCGCCCTCGCCCATTTGGTGCTCGGTCTCGTAGTCGGCCGCCGATCGGTTCTTTTTCAAGCCAGTAAAGTGGTGCATTGGCGGTGACTGTGCAGCTGCCACTGTGGGAGTCGTTGTAGCACCCGAGTTAAGGGCGCCAGAGGATACAAGGGCGGACATGGACGACATGGACGACGACGCCAGTGGCGATGTGGTCTTTTTGGTCGCGCCGCCGTTGGCGTCTGCGGGCGATGCAAGTGGCAACGGCCAACGATGCGTGGCATGGTCAAACACCACCCACAGCGAAAACACGCGGCGTCCGCCCAGCGTCGCCAGGGGCCGCACTTGCACGTCGCAGGCAATGCGGCCACCGTCGCGGTGCACACAGTAAACGACGCCAGCACCGCGCACTGGAGCCATGCCCGTGGGTTTGGTGGGGTTTGCTACTGGCGGCGGAGACTTTGCAGTTGGTGACGACGGGCTGATGCCTCGGCCGCGGCTAGGGGAGAGGCGACGCGGCGCCATAGAGTCCAACGAAAGCTGCTGCTGCTGGTCACCAGTCCCATCACCACCTGCCTGTGTCTGCGTGCGGGTCGTCGCCGATTCCATGGCGGCCACCATACGGCGCACCGTGACTGCACTGACCACAGGCCCACTCCCACCAGCACCGGCCCGCGAGAGCACTGCAGCAGCACCGATTCCTTCCTCCTCGACGATCGGTGACTTTGGGGAAAGATGAGACGGGCTGTGGTGCGCATGTGTAGCGTCCGTGTCTGCCGCGCGCGCCGCCAGCCGCTGGATCACCGCCGGCATTTGCGGGAGAATGCGGTTGATCGGGTCCCCAACAAGGTCCTTGGCCGACCATCCGAGCAAGTGCTTGGCAAGGCCCGGGTGGATCGCGAGCACCGTGCCATCGTCGGCGGCGGTGATCATGCCCGCAAGATGCGGTAGAACGAGGAGCGTGAGTGCCGGCGGTCCTGCGGATGGCGACGACAGTGGGAGCTGTGACGAAGAAGAAGGCCGAGGCGGTGGCGGCGGCATCACCACCACCGGAAACGCGGTGCCCGTCGAGTCGGAGGCCGTGTAGAATCGGTGCCGCCACTCGGCCGTCACGCATGGGTTCGTTGGGGTGCTGGGAGCGGGAGTAAAGCCGCGGACCGATTCCAGTTTCATGGCCCTCACCATGTCGTCCTGCGCAAGCCCGCCCACGACCGCGTCCACCACGATTTTGCCCGAGGGCGTGTGCTCAGCATGCGGGAACACCACGTCCCATGGACCGTCGCTGGAGACCATGGCACCGGCGTACGGGTCGTAGCGCGCGGTCAGCGTCACCTCACGGACCTCTTCCATGATCCACAGCAGCACCGGCTTATCGAGGCCCGGGTGGAGCGATGGGGGCATGGTGGAGGTGGATGCGGTGGACATGAAGGACGAGAACGACTTGATGGACGACGGTGAGGACACGGGTGACGGTGACGAGGGCGGCAGCGGTGCTTTCAGCTTGACCCACAGCGTGACGGGCACTGACGGTGCATCGGGCGAAGGTTGGATGCGGACCTTTTGTATATTTTGCTGTTAGCGACTGATCCTGAAGAAACAATAAAAAAAATAGAAGAGCGTACAATGCGGCCAGCAACAACAACCACGTCCTCGACAATATCGCCACCAAGGTCACCCATGCGAACCTGCATCTTTTCAACAATCTTTTCGCGGTACCCGGGCGCCAGCCATTCGAGCATCTGCGAGCCAATAATGCGGGCCGGTGGGGCAGCTGCCGCGGGCGCGGGATTGCCGGCCGAGTTTTCCCGCGAGGCAACGGCCGAGGCGATCGGCGAAGCGGTGCGTGGTGGCGACCCAACAACCGCGAGCCCATCCGCAGCGGCCGGGTTGAACACGACGAAGCCCTTGCGTACCGTTTTTTTCCCAGTGGAGCCCGGGGGCGAGATGGCCGACGTTGATGAAGACGATGACGAGGACGAAGACATGGACGAAAACGATGATGCTGATGCGAGATTCGGATCCAAGAGACCAGTGCGTGGCGATTCGCGTGGGGTGGACGGAATGACAGTTGGGCGCGCGGAGGAGACCACCAGCTGCGCAAAGCGGTCGTTGGCCATGATGACAGTGCCTCGGACGTCGGTGGTGGCAATGGCGCGCGGTGGGAGCACCGATGGCGGGGCCGGGGTTCCCCCAGCCGAGAGGGTGGCCGAGTGCATTGCGCCCTGGGCCGGGTGCATGTGCAGCGGGAGAGCAGCGCGTGCGGGCAGATTGGCCATCATGGTGGTGGTGGTTGGCAGTGCCGGCATCACGTCCTCGGGGGTTGGCGGCAGCAGACCGACGGGTAGCTCGGATGACGAGGCCAGGCGGTGCACGAGAGCGCGTTGGAAGGGCGACACGGACGGCTCCGAGGAGCGGCGGGAGCTGCGGATCGACAGCGGCGGCGGTGGGCCGGCGGTGGGTGTATGGGGGGGATGGGAAGCGGTGGCGGCCACCGAATTCCCAACAGCAGAACTTGCGGTCGTCGTTGTCTGCGGCGCCGCTTGCACTGACGTCGATAGCGATGACGAGGTGTTATTAGGGAGCACTAAGGGAGGGGGCATGGTCCCGGCCCGCGGCTTTCGCACTCGCGGTGGCAGCGTCCCTCCCACGTTTTCGAGGTGACTGCTATCATCAGCTCTTCCTCCACTCCCACTGTCTACCACCGAAGCCGAGGTCACAGCGACGGGTGCCGGGTCCACGACACCACTGAGGGCCGAGAAGCCGTGCATGGCGTGCGCTGACGTCTCCAGGGACAGACCGTCGGTGAGGAGGCGCGATGGCGGGTGCGGTGGAAACAGCGGCACGGGCCGCGACGAGGGGGACGCCATGGCCTGTTCGGAGCCGTCGGCACCGTCGGCGCCGTCAAACAAGCGGGGCAGGCTATCCCGTTTGGGCTGAGGTGCTCTTGGTTGCGGTGGTGGTGGTGGTGGTGGTGGTGCCGATGGCCAGGCGGACAGATGATCGACAGGTGGTGAGGATGTCGAAGTCGATCGTGGCAAAACAAAGCCCAGTTCGGAAGGAAGCATGGCAGGGGTGGTTAGCGACGAGACAGCCAGGAGCGAGTCGGGTGGAGTCGGCAGTGACTGCGTTGGGTGTTGCTGGTTCGGAGCCGTAAAGTACTGATGGTGCGACAGCTCAGTGTAGCGTGCGCGCGGCCGATGGTGCGGGGCAGGTGGATGCGGTGGTACAGTGGACGGAGACGACGAGGACGAGGGCGAGGTCGAGGGCAGCATCTTTTCTTTTGTTGAAAAAAAAACGGAGCCGGCCGTTCGCAAACAAAATCACACTCGCGGAAAGAGAGAGTCAGAATCTCGGGCCATCTCCAAAATCGACTTGTCGTTGGTCACAAGCAACTGTATCGTGCAACACAAAAGCGACCATTGGATCTGCTTGTCAGTGACTGCGAGATATCTTCCCAAAAAGCAGCGTTAATTGTATGTTTCCCATTTCTATATGTATGCGCAATCCTTGACGCATCTCACCACAGCGCTTGATCCTCCTCTTTCGCATTTCGTTTTCACATTATTAACAAAAATAGTTCATTATGCTGGCAGCTGGTCATACTGCCGCGCCTGGCCTGAATGGACAAGAACCACAACAACGACCTGGCACCGCGCCTGCAACCGCTACCGCCCAAAGCGCAAACGCAAACGCAAATGCGCCGGCAGCGGCAGAAAAGCCCAAGCCGCCCAAACTGAGCGACTTGCCCGAGCCCCCACTGGAACTGCGCTACTCGCCCATCTCGCCCCGCACCCCACGCCGCGACCCGTCCGCGCCGCCCACGCATATCCTGTACCGGCACGAGCTGATCGGTACCGGTGGGTTTGCCCGGTGCTATGCGGTCTCGGACCGCCACGGCGCCCGCTACGCGCTTAAAGTCATTGCCAAGGTCAGCGTGCGGTCGTCCAAGCACCTGCAGAAGCTGCGCCATGAGATCAAGATCCAGTTTAAAATGGAGCACCCGCATGTGGTCGAGCTGTACTGCTACTTTGAGGACGACGACCATTACTATATGCTGCTGGAGCTGTGTCCCAACAAGGTCTTTTTTTCTATTCATTTTTTGTTTTGGTTTCGGCTTTCTCACTCATCGATTTTGACTGGGTTAGTCGGTGCAAGAGATGGTCCGCGCCCGGAAGCGCCTCACCGACCCAGAGGCGCGCTTTTTCTTGCGCCAGCTGCTGCAGGCAGTCGACTATATGCACACCAAATCGGTCATTCACCGGTACACTTTTTGTTGCTTCTTCTTCTCGATCTCGCCCGCTTTGAATGCTCACCCTGGAAATATCACAGCGATCTCAAACTCGGCAACATCTTTTTGTCCGCCGACATGGGTATCAAAGTCGGTGATTTCGGTCTGGCAGCCGAAATCTCGAACGAAAACGAGCGGAAAAAGTACCTTCATTTCTTTATCTTCATGACCCGAATGCTGATTTCCATAATTGGAAAGGACGATCTGCGGCACACCAAACTACATTGCACCCGAAATCCTCTCTTCCGCTTCGCCCTCGGGCGGCCACAGTTTCGAAGTGGACATTTGGTCGATCGGCATCATCCTGTACTCGCTCTTGATTGGCCGCCCACCGTTTCAGACCGCAGACGTCAACAAGATTTACAAGCGGATCCAGGATATTGAGTACTCGTTCCCCGATCACGTCCCCCTGCACCCTGACGCCCGTGCCCTCATCGAACAGATGCTGCAAAAGGACCCTTTACACCGCCCAACCGTCCGCGACCTGCTCCAGCACCGCTATGTCTCGGGGACGGGCGCGTTGCGTAACATGTCCCCAATGGCACTTGCGGGCATTCCGCACGGAGTCACTGAAGCGGCTGCGGAACTGGAGGCAGCGGAAGCGGCCGAACGCAATCTTGCCGCTGCCATGGACGCTTACGCTGAGCGGTACTCGCCGCGCCAGGAAGATGATGAACAACTACAACACCACAGCGACGGCAGGGGCCATGACGCGGACAATGACGACGACGCCATGACCGATCGCGGGACCGTGTATACGCAGTCGCGCCGCACGCAGTACGCACTTCATGGGACTTCATCTCGCCCCACGGCGTCGATTGTGGCGGCCGCACTCCCACCACCACCACCGCCCATCATGTCCACCACGCCGCCCCTTGCTGATCCTGCCGCAGTTGGTATGGACCCACGTCTCTCACTTTTGCGTCGCGATCGCGGATCAAGCGCATCTTCGCCAAAGGATTACGGCGACCATGGCTTGCCGCCACCCCCTCCACCGCTGTCGATCTCCGCATCCAATCCCCGCGCCTCGACTTCTTCTTCTACTTCGTCCTTTTCATCGGCCTCGGCCAGAGCCGTACCTGGCCGTCCGTCGTCTGCTCGGGCACCGCTCTTGCGAGACAGTCAGCGGTCTTCCAGTGTCCGGACCGCGTCCCTGTCCTCCTCGTCGTCCAGCGGATCAGAGCACCAGCAACCACCGCCACCTCCATCAGCAACACTTCAGGCACGCGGTCTCGTCCGGTCCGCCTCCCACTCGGGGATGCGGACGACACCAGGCCCAGGAACTCTGGCTCACTCGCTTGGGTACACGCACGACTTGGCGGCAACTTCTCGGCCCGCCAGCACCGCGGCCGCCTCTCCTGGTGCCAATCGGTTCGCGTCCTTGAGTTTGTTGGACGCGGCGGCAGCAGCACAAAGATCAGGCGCCGTGTCACCCACACCTCCGCCACCGCCGCCACCCGCACTGGTTCCTCGGCGGTCGGGGTCGGTCGACTCGCTGGCGCTGGCCGCGTCCGAGGCCGGCGACCGCCAGTCGATGGCGCAGTACCAGCGACAGCAGGACCTGATTGCGTCGTGGCGCGCCAAGCACCAGCGGCCCGAGGACCGGTCCTCGCCTTCTACAACTGCACCAACATCAGCGACGATGGCGATGGCGTCTTCAGAAGCAGTAGACCGATGTGCGATTGGCGGCGATCCGACCCAAAATGCCACCGCCGGCCCACCGCCCATCACTCGCGAGTTTTTGGTGGCGGCGGCTCCCGATCGCACTGCCGCACAACCACAGCTCCAGCTGCAGCAACAGCCGCCGCAGCTGCAACAGACTCGTCGGCGCGTATCTCAGCAGCATCAGCCCACAAGCGCAACGCCGACCCCGACGTCCACGTCCGTGATTTCGGGAAGTGTGATTGAGAGCATGCACCATCACTTGAGCACCGCCTTCAAGTACGCGTACGACGAGGGCAGCGCGATCGCCGACATGAAGCTCGAGGCGTTGCGGGTGGGCGGCCAACGCACGGGACCTTTATTGCCGCAGCAGCCGCCGCCCGTCGTGTACATTCTCAAGTGCATCGACTACTGCGACAAGTACGGGCTCGGGTACCAGCTGACCAATGGCGTCACGGGCGTGTACTTTAACGACTCTTCGTGTATGGTTCTGGCGCCCAACCGCGTCAACTTTGAGTACCTGTTTCAATACCGCCCGGCTTCGTCTGCACTGGCCAATGGCACGGGACCGCCGCAAATGAAGCGGCAGGCGCACACGGTGGACCAGTACCCGCCCGAGCTGGCGAAAAAAGTGACGCTGATGATGCACTTCAAGAACTACATGGACACGCACATGGTCCCACTCCCCGCATCCGCCATGGACATGGCCAAGACCCACGACTTGGAGTTTGTGACAAAGTACTACCGGCAACGCGACGACGACCAGGGCGCGCGCGACTCGGTGTTCCGGCTCTCGAACCAGGTACTGCAGATGAACTTTAGCGACCACGGGAAACTCATCTTGTGGGACTCGGGCCGTGCCGTGTTGTTTGTGGACCCGACGCGGGGCAAACACGCGGTGCAGTTGGCGGATTTCGGTCGGATTCGGCGGCAGGCCACGGGTGCGGCGACTGCCGCTGCGGTCGGGCCGCTCCCATCGCGCGCACTCGCGGTGGACTTTATGCGCCGAATGGCGGCCGTCAAGGACTTGGTGGATAAGCTGTGGCGCAAGCGGTCGGCTACGTTGGCGGCAGGGTCGCCGGCGGCTACGCCATTGCGTGTTATCGGCGCTTCTAGTGGCGCGACTCCATCGCATCCGGTACCACCGCCGCCACCTGCGCTTGGATCGATGGCCCCGCATAATCCCTACCACCAGCAACAGCAACAGCGTTCGCGGGAGCGACGAAGCGTGGTGCCGTCGCCGCCCCCTCCACCGCAGCCATCGCACGAAGCTAGCGGCGGATGGCCGTCGTCAGCGCCAATGCAGCGAACAGTGCCATCGATAATGCCGCGTCCACTGCACTCGGACACCGTTGCCATGGGTGGGAGCTCTGGCACTACGCACCAAGATTATGGCACGACGAGCTCGACCAGTGCTGGACGCCCTTCCCTGTTGCAACAGCATCTCCATCAACAGCAACAGTACCATCACCAACAGCAGCAGCAGCAACAACAAGCAATGACCTACCCGCCGCAACTGCCGCTGTCGGCGTACCCGCGCCTGGTTCATTCGCGGTCCGAGTCTGGGCTGGCAGCAGCCACTGCGGCCGAGCGCACGTCGCTCTCAACCTCGGCCGCCACTTCGATGTTGGCAAGTAGCGGCGTACGAGCCAGTGGCACCTCTGCCGCTGCAATGGCCGCATCAACGCGTTCGGTCGGGTACCGCGGGTCGGGATCGTATGGTCCCGCCGTCGTTCCCACGCCCTTGACCCGCATGGACGATCACTCGAGTGCTCGGCACCAGCACCACCAACAGCAGCAAGCCGAAAGCAGCCAGCAGTGGAGCCGCGGTGACGAGGTGCAGGGGTACTTGACGCGTGCCCGGGCTGCTGCTCAGCAACAACAACAGCAACAACAACAGCAATATCAGCGGCGATGATCTTTTTTCTTTTATTCTTTCTCGTATTCCCTCAAATCCCTACTCCCGCACTTTCTCAATATAATTATTTATTATTTTATAGTACCGTTCCAGCAGCATACAAGTACACTCCCTCCGAAGTTCACATTTAGTTTTGGTATTGGATCAGCATTACGACAACAACAGCTCGTCAAAATTCTTGATCCACGCTGTCGCCTCGGCATCCCCTTGGAAATGAATATCGTACACGCGTTTCTTGTTAACCGCCAGTGACACGAGACCCGATGCGTTGGCTTTGCTGGCAGCCACGTTGTGGTCCTTGCGCACGAGGCACGACCATGGTTCTGCTGGGTCCTGTTATTCAGGGTTGTTTAACAACAAGACAAGAGACACCAGCAAAAAAAGAACAACGAACATTGGCTCGCGGCAAGATACTAATCAGGCGCATGGACGGAACCACCAGGATCCTGGCCAACGTCCATGGCGTCCACACGTGCGCGCAGTTGCGTACCGGCACCAGCTGGTCCATGAGATCGACGGCGACTCGGGCCACCACCGCCTCCTGCTTCTGCTGCTGTTGCTTCTGCGAGGAGGATGACGATGAAGCCGGCCGGTCGCCTCGTGATCCTCTCGACTTCTTGGCCGCCGTGTTCAGGTCAAGCGCACGCACCGCGTCGTCGCCCACCAGTCGCGCGGCCATATGGCTGTGCTGGGTCGACGACCGCAACAGGCCGCTAACGCCCAGATGGCCACCGGGTTCCGAGGTGGGCGCCATCGGGTTTGCCCACGTGGGCTCGTTCTCGTCCGCGTCCAGAAGCTGGGTGATGGCGCCCCGTTCGCGTTGATGCTCTCGCTGAGCCGGGTGCGGCATCGACCGCCCTGACATGTGCCGGGTAAATCTTGACGGCTTCGCAACTCCCGATTGCGATGGCAGCCGAAGCGCCGACATGGATGACTTGTCTTGTCGCCACTCGCCCAGAAACACTGTGGCCACGGGGTACACGGGACCGCCGAGCAGGATGATCAAGTTACACATGGCCATGGGCACGAGCCACGTGAACGAGGCAGGGTTGGGGTCTGTGATCCAGATGAGGAGCGATAGGAGGAGGCTAGAAGCGAGTGTCGCCGAGGATACGAGCACCTGCTGCGAGTCGTTGGTGATAGTAGCTACTTTCCGGGTCGCCACCGCCAGCCCAAAGGAGACACTGCCCAGGACGGCGTGGAGCGCAACAATGGGCAACAAGAACGTGAACCGTGGGCCAGCTGGACACACCACGTTGAACAGCGACGCCGAGTACATGTTATCGACGCGGCGTGGTTCCCACGGGGCGCCGCCCAGAGTCCACGGCATCAGCAACATCGCCACGACCGCTACCAGAAGTACGAGCGAGCCGGCAATCTGCGATGACGTGCCGCGAATCAGGACCAAACGGCCCATGACCAATATCGAGAACTGGCGGTTGCTGGCAATCGCAAAAATGCGCCATGCGCGCGCAAACAGCGCGACCTGCCAGAACAAGAGCCCGACGCACGCAAAGTAAATGGCCGAGACACATGTTATGGCGGTCGCGGCAACCAATGGCAGCAAGAGGGCAATGGAAAGGAGCGTGGACGCGGTAGTGGCTACGCCCAGTAAGAATGGTGACGCAAACCGAAGCTGCTTGTTGGTCTGGTGCCGATAGATCAGAACCATGTTGGCGAACGAGAGCATGATTGTGATGGCGGCAAGGGTCGCGACCAGTGCTCCCCATCCGTTCAGCGACGTGTCCCTGTATCGAACTGTTGTACATTCGTATTGGCTCAAATTCAGAAAAATACAAGCAGCTGCAGACGACATACCATAGCCCACAGGTGGTGGCGGAATCCACTCGCTCCACGTTGACACGTGCTGTTTGACCCAGGTGCATGCCGCATCAAAGTGCGCGTTGGGTTTGTTGACTGGATCGAGCCCATTGAGCATTGTGTTGATGTCGCCCTCGGAAATGGTTAACAGTTTGAGAAAACGCGAGACGTGGGGAACAGGGGCGAGGGCCGCCGTGCTCCCGAGTTTGCCCAGGTACTCAGCCGTCCAGTCACACGGAAGCGACGTTAGCGCTGTTCCAGCCAGCGAAGCGTTGAAATTGGACCAGCACGCTGCTGTTGCGGTTGGGAACCGGACTTTGACGACCGGATTTTCGGCCAGCAGCGCATCCGGGGCCCTTTTAATTTCTTCAACTGATGAAGGTGCATGAAAGTATACGCTCGGAATGGACATACCAAAAGTAAAAGATGCATGTCCAGTTGGGCGGGCCGGTAGTGGCACATCGTGCCACTTCGGCACCGAATCGCGATCCAAGGTACACGACCACCAGCGGCAAGTTGAAATCGACAATCTTTTGCTCGGTTTCACCATGATTGCCCGTGGGATCCAAGTGCCAGAGTTCACGGCACGTCCCAAATGCGGATCCACCGGGCTGACATTGCGGCGGGATATACATGCCATTGGAGCAAAACACGGGGTAATCCGCACAGAGATCTTCTCCAGGTTCGTACTCACCCGGTGGGGTGGTGCCTGCTGGTGGAAGCAATGCCAGTACGGCCGGATCGTAGAGGACGCGGAACGAGCCGAAATTGATATTTGGGTATGCTGTTGCAATGCTTTTCGGCACAAAGACGTGCACTTCCCCAAGGTAGCCTAGCTGGCCTAGATCCATTATGGACTGGTCATGGACTACACTCTATATTATCCTTTGGTCAATTAGTTGCGAGGACATGATCTACCAAAACGAAGAAATTACCTTGTCATAGAGCGGTCGCGCATTGTTTGGCCACATTTCCAATGTAAACGATGACTGGCCGGAAAGCATGCGTGGGTACATCAACGCTGTACTTACCACACCATTCAAGGCGAGGCTGAGCTGCATGACCTCATGCAACAGGATCGCGGCGATATAGCTTGTGACATTTGCGCTGTGCATTTTCGTCGTCCGTAAATAAGGAGCAATTGATGGAGATAATTTAGTGCAACGGACGTGTCCCACTCTCCAATATCCATGGATATCGTGGGGTATTGCTGCTGGATCACGTCTGCAGCAGTCGCGAATGTCGTTGGTTCGGAAACATACTTGAATGGTAACGTGAGATCGCGTGAGAGGCAACTGGGCAGACCTTGGATTGCAACATCTGCTACTACAACGCAGAGTAGGGAGGTGACGACGATCCAGGCTTGGAGGAAAATAGCACTCCGCATCGATTAATAGTACAGGTTGCGTGTGAAAAAAAAAAAAATTGTGATCTCGGTTGATCAGAAAGAGAACACAAAAAAAAATACATTTAAGTATAATAGTCTAATTCGCTTGCCGGTAGTAGGGCGAGGATGGCTCTATGACGCTTGTAGGCAGGTACAGGGTATCGTCTAGCTCGGGAGTGACTTTCTTTTTGGACGCCGGGAGGTACAGGGTATCGTCCGAATCATCATGCACCGGAACCGCTGGGATGATGTCGGGCTTTTTCTGGTAAAACTCGACCAAAAGTGCGGGGGGAGCTGGTTCGGCAGCGGCTGCCACGACCACTTCCGTTTCGCTGGCTGGTGGCAGCGGCGAAACGTGATCAGCGATCGCAGCAGGGTGCCAATTGTGTACTGGGCTCTGAAGAGGCACGCCTCCAGCATTGGCATTCATGACGACAGTGGTGGCCGCCGTTGCGCTCGGTCCTGCAGCGACCGACTTTGGAATGGACTGGGCTGGTGGCGACGACGGTGATGTATCGGGCTTTTCGGCGACGGTGGGATTCACTGGAGCAGCGGTGGAAGAGGCGCGGAAACGGCGAGTCCCAAAGAACAAGAAAGCCAGCACCGTGATCGCAGCTGCAACGCCAAGGACAATGGGTAGGACCGGGGAGGAAGAGGAATTCTCGGGGTCCGGGATCGCAAGTGTCGGGCAGGCCATGATGGACTTGACATCTTCATAGCATGTCCCTGTGCGATTGGTCCCGCCAAAGCAGAGCGGCTGTAAGCCACGTTGGGGAAGGATCGTGCAAATGTCCCTATGTATCATTACTGGGGTTGGTATTTTAAAATATCTGGACATTGATGTGTCACTGGCGCACCTCGACAAAAGATCAGGAATCTGACCGTCTAATTGGTTGCCGCCCAGGTTGCTGCGTGTGTCAAAACAACAGGTTAGGAGAACGAAGGAAAAAAACAAAGATGAGAGACGTGCAATTGAGCAAGGCTGGTCAAATTACTAAAGGCACCAGGAATCGAGCCAGTCAACCGGTTGTTGGACAAGGTACTGTCACACAAAATGCCGTTTTCAATAAGTATAACTTTGTTGACAATCACAAACAAAGCATAAAAAAGTACAAGTTTGTTAGGTCCGTCAGTTTGCCAAGTAGGGGAGAAATGGTGCCGTTGAGCTGGTTATTGTCCAGGGAGCTTTGGATGGGCGATCAAGTGAGATTTTGGAATACTTTGCAACAAACAAAAAAAAAACAAAAAAAAATTGAAATAGACGGACAGCTCCTTGAGGGCCGCCAAGTTCGCCAAGGTATCCGGAATGCCACCCGTGAAGGCATTATTGGCCAGCCACCTTTGTCGCATACAAACAATCAGAGCAATCTCCCCTTTTAAAACAAACTCACAATAAAACGTACAATCGCGTCAGGTTGGTCATGCCACCAAAGTAAGTGGGGATCGTGCCGCCGAATTGGTTGCCAGACAGCGTCCTGTAGATTTTGCAAAGTGTAAGTTTGTTCATCGCATGTGATCAGGGACAAAACATACAAATTGACCAGCCTGGTGAGACCGCCGAGGTTTTCCGGAAGCGTCCCATTCAGCTTGTTGCTTGAGATCCAGCTAGATATTCAACTTTTAAGGTGAGATTGAGACGAGCCTATAAGTTCAACAGCCAAGGCATACAGGCTTTCTATGCTCGTCAACTTCCCAAGGTTGAGAGGGACGGTACCGCTCAAACCGCTGTCGTGCAGTTGACTATGCAGGCAGGAGAGTAATTGAGTAATTGAGTTTTTAAAGTGTGGTTGGACAAAAAAGAGACGTACGTAGACATCTAAAAAGGTGGCGTCCGAGGAGAGGGAAGTTGGCACACCAAAGGGGAGCCTCCCAACCACTAAGAAAAGCAGTCCAACACAGAAAAGTGTCCTCGGAGGGCGCTAGGGCTTGTTGCAGCAAGCAGTAGCACTGATCGTGTGGAGTGCTGCGAGGTGTGACCGGTGCAAGTGGGCACTGAGGCTAGCAAACTCCTTTTCCTTTTCGTCTTTTTAAGTAAATTCACGCTCCCTCTCATAAACTTTGCTACAAGTATACCTGCAAGTGTCTGTATACCCTCAATCCGACCCAGCCTACTCTCGCACGCGCACACAGAAAAAAGGCCATCTCTTTCCGATTGCACAAAATCCGACAGGCGGCGTGCGCAATACAATATTTTGTAAAATATTATGGCAGCGCCACCGCACCACCGCAACGACGGACCACGGCAGCCGGTGCTGCTGTTCCTGCTGCTGTTGCTCGTGGTAGTGAGCGCACCACCAACTTTGGCTGCCTCTTCGTTTACGCCAGCAATCACGATTCCAGCCCTGCAGTGGCAGAAAGTCTCGTTTGCGCCCGGCGCCGCCGTCCCCGGCCCGCGCCGCGACGCAGTCTTTGTCTTTGACGTGACCACGTCGACGCTGGTGCTGTTTGGCGGCCGGTCAGCCGACTCGATTCCGCTCGACGACACCTGGGTCCTGGACCTGTCGGCAAAGCCGTCGCCAACTTGGACGCTGGTAGATCAGAACCCGGCGCGCCCGTTGCGCCCACCGGCACGGTACGGCGCATTTTCAGGCGCAGATGTACCAACCACCTCGGACCGCCGCGGTATCATTATTGCACTGGGCCGCGGCGCCGGCGGGTCGGTGCTTACTGACGCATGGGGCCTGCACATGACCACCATGGCCTGGAACCCGCTGGTGACGACGGGCGATAAGCCGACGGGCCGGTGGGGCGGTGTCGGTGGGGTGTCGCCCGAGGAACACAATTTGCCGCCGTTTGCGTCCACGCTGGTGGCGGCGCTGGGATCCACCACGTCCTCTGAAAAGGGCACCGACGCGTCTAACGGCGCCGTGGCACTGACGGTCTCGGGTGTGGCCTCTGGGTTCAACTACTCGACGGTCGCGGCCAAGTGGTCGTCGATTGCGCTCGGATCGGCGCTTCCGGGTGACCGCACGGACGCCGCGGGAACCATTCTCGTGGGCCAAAAGATCCTGGCCGCGGCAGGGTGCGCCGCGGGTGCTTGCCCGTCGTCGGACGCGTACGTGGCTTCGCCTTCGGGGACCAGTTTGGCCGGCGGTGGCGGTAGTTGGCGGCCCGTCAACTCGTGCCTTGCCCCGCGCCGGGGATCGGCCACCGCCATTCGCCCCGACACGTCCGCCAATGTGTTTTACAACCAGGCAGTCATGTTTGGCGGCACGTTTGCGTCCCAGAACGATCCCACCGCCGCCGACGGGGTCGTTGCCTTCTTTGACGGCAGCTCTGTTCGTTCTCTTTATTTCTCCTCTCTTCTCATCGCATTTCTCACCTTTTAACAAAATCATTTAAACAGAATTCATGGACACATGTCCTGCCCTCGTCTCAATCCAACGCATACCCGCCGCAGCGCGCCGGCATCTCGCTCGCGGCGCACACTACCGCCAACTTGGTGGCCGCATTTGGCGGCGCCAACCCGGACGGCTCGCTGTCGTCAGACGTGTGGGTGCTCTCGTTCAGCGCCAGCAACGCCGCGGCCAACTCGTACATTGCGTGCTACTCGGGTCCCCAGGCCAGTGGCGGCAATAGCGGTGGGTCAAGCGGAGCCACCAATGGAGGCATGGCCCTTTCGGTGACCACGCAACGGGTGCTGGCGGCAGCGCTGCTGGCAGCGGCGTACATGGCGTTGGGTACCATGGCGTCGTTCGTGGCGCGGTACTTGAAGCCGATCCCGGTGGTGGTGCGGACCAACCGGCGGCGCGAAATGCGGGCAGCAGCCGCGGCTGGCGCCAGGGGGGCTGGTCCCGCCTCGTCGGCTATGGCGGCGGCACGGTCAGCGGGGCCGCACAATGTCCCCGACGCATCTGCTGGGGGCAGCGGTGCCGGCGGCGCTCGCGTGTGCTCGGTGTGGCTGGCGTCACACGTCCTAATGTCGCTACTTTCTTTGGTGGCCGCGATCGCCGGCACTTACTTTTCAGCCAGCGCCTACACTGACGCCGGCAATGAAGGTGAGCCGCAAGCAACGACGTGGGCCGCGACACCGGCGGGGGCAGTTGCGGTGGCGGCGCTGGCGCTTACAGCGCTGGTGTTTGTGTCGGGAGCAGTGCAGCCCGCGCATTTCCCGGGCCTAGTGGGGCGCGAACGCGCGGCACGGGCTGCTGTGGTGCGCGCGCGGCGCATGTCGGCCGCGGCGACCATGGACGGGCGGTCGGCGGCCATTGACGCGGCACTACGCACCTACACTGGTGCTGCCAGTACGCTTTCGCCACCCTCAGGGGGACCCAACTCTGGTTCTAAGTCTCCATCGCCCACGCGCGCATCAGCAGCAGCAGGCGGGACTGGCGTGAACGCAACGATAGAACCAACGACTATGCGCGTATCGGCTGCCACTGCCGCGGCCGCGGTGCCTCCGGAGCCGTTCTCTTACACGCGGCTGTGGACGCGCACCCACAAGGCCGCGAGCTACTTGTCCCTTGCGCTCGGATACGCGGCAGTGTACCTGGCGCTATCAGCCGCCGACGCCACCTGGCCATGGTACGCTGCCGCCGCCGCATTCACGGTCGCAGTGGCGCTGGCAGTGCTGGTTCTGTCGCTCATGCAGCTCCCAAGCCGCCGGTCAGCCACGGTGCGGCTGGTGGCGGGTCTGCGGTCCACGATGCACGGTGGCGGGTCGCCGCGCAAGAGCCCGGGCCCTCACCACACGGGCTTGTCGAGCAGCGGCGCGCTGGCCTCTGGGTCGCGCACGCACTTGCGCGGCGGAGGGAACGCGAGCGAGTCGACCGCCGACGCCGATATCTCGGATTACGTGGACGAGGACTGGGACGAGTCGGACGACAACTTGGCGCCGCCGCCAGCGACCGCCGTCGGTGCCCGTGGCGGTGGACTGCCCATGATGCAGCAGCAACAGCAGCCACCACAGCCCATGCTGCCCAACCTGGCGTCGCAGGCGGCCGGCGGATGGGTGCATGTACCGCCGTCGTCCACCAGTCAGCCAAGCAGTGTCGTTGGCGGCGGATACGCCGGGTCGGCAACAGGGAGCGGCAATGGGTATCACCAACGGTCCATGAGTCCCGGATCAGCGTCACGGTACCGCCCGCAAGCGGCATTCAACTTGAATGCCACGGACGGGTCGCTGCCGCGGCCGTCACGAGGCGGTGCCGACGGCGCTCGCATGGGCCGCCGCGACGATGAAGACGACTTGGACGATGACGAATTGGACGACGACGAGATCGACGGGTACGGGCCTCCCGATCCGCGCGACTCGGGCAGACAGGCACCGTACGCTCGTGGCGGCGCTGGTGGCCGTGGTAGTGCGTCGGCGCCAACTGGCGCTGGCAGTAATCGGCACCGGGTCGAGGACAATGATGGCGAGCCGCATGATTTGATGAGTGATCGCGAGGTACTTTTTTTACTTTTTTTGACTTGGTTCTGTTGCATCTTAATCACTTTTTATGGATTCTTGACACAGGTCGTGATTCTGTCGGTACCTAAACCGCGTCTGCGTGTCATCAACAATTGAAGTTCTTTTTTTTGTTTTGTTTCCGTTCTTTTGCGTACATACACTCTACTTGGCGCACAGCAACCAAATGTATGCGATCCTCCAATACCAGCAAAAAAAAATCTTCTTATTTCATTGAACAATCATACCATCCTCGTCCTCGTCGTCAGAGATGACAATCGGAACGTCCGACCAAACCCGAGTCGGTGGGGGAGGAGCCAGTTGTTGTTGCTGCTGTTGTTGCATCAGCTCTTGCTGCCGCTCTTGCTGTACTCGCTGGAAATGGTCTGCCTGCTGCGTTCGCCTCCTCAGCTCGGAATCGCGCTCGTGCTGCATCTCCGCCTCCTGCTGGTGCCGCTGCTGCTGCTGCGTCTCCGTCTCCTGCCGCCGCTGCATTTCAAGCTGGTGCGCCTGCTGCCCTTGAAATTGCTGTTGCAACCACTGTTGTTGCTGCTGGGGCAGGAGATGGGGTGCCGGCGGCGGTTGCTGATGCTGCTGCTGCTGCAGTTGCAGCTGGTGCTGCTGCCTGAGCTCCCGCTGCAAATGCTCCCGCAGCAAGAAGTCCCGCTGAAGGGCCAGGACGCGCTCTTGCTCGAGCTGGGCAGCGGAGACCATGACGGCGGCGGTGGTGATGGGAGGAGCGACAAAGGGGGCGGGGGTTACGGTCGGGGCGGTTAAGGTGGTGGGTGGAGGAGGAGGGCGGGCAACCGCAGCAAGAGCCGCCGCGGCGTTGACATGAGGCAAAGGGGGAGCAGTAACGGCAGCAAGAGCGGCCGCGGCGTTCGCAGGAGCAGCAAGCGCCAGAGCAGCAGCAAGAGCAGAGATCGAAGCAGGAAAAACTGGAGGAGCTGACGCAGCATTCCTCGGCGGAAGAACAGTCGCAGGAGCAGGGACAGGGGGAGTCGCGGCCGGAGAAGGAGTCGCACGCGCGGTATCGTTGTGGACCCGTCGGTCCTCGCGCGTAAGCTTCTGCATTCGCGCCATACACTGCTTGAGATCGAACCGCGCAAGAGAGCGGTCCCCGGTCCCGTGCGGGCCATGAAGCTCGTATATCTTCTTCCAGTCCCCGTTGTGCGCGTCATGGGCGGCCTTGAGCGCTGCCAGCTCGTCCTTGGTCCACCGAGCGGCCCGGGCCGGCTTAGTGGCGATGGCGGTGGTGGTGGTGGGCGAGAGAGAGAGCGCGGATTGGCGCCAGGTGCCCAATTTCGGCGGCGCAGGCGTATACGAAGCACTCGCCTGGTCGTCGTTGTCATTGGAATCGTCGTCTTCGTCGTCGTCTTCGTCATCGTCGTCGGCCAGGTTGGACCGCGGCGACGCCAGCAGCGACCGGCCACCACCACCATCCCCATCGGCGCGCCACCGCTGCCGGTTGGCTTCCAGTCGAAGCCGCTTGTGCTTGTACTCGAAATGTTTTTCCTCGTACCGCGCCAGCGACCGGTCGACGGTCCCGTGCGGGCCGTGCAGCTCGGCGATTTTGGCCCAGCTAGGCCCATGCTGAGCGACCGCAGCCCGGAACGCCGCTTCTTCGGCGGGCGTCCACTTGCCCGTTTTCCCACGTTTGTTGTCTTTTTTCTTTTTGGCAGCGGCGGGGGTGGCGGAGAGGTCGGGAGCCGCCACATTGGTAGTACTGGAAGGCGGTAAACTGGCCGCAGCAGCAGTAGCAGCAGAGGCAGAGGCGGCGGCAGCAGTTTGGGCCGACCAGGGCCACGGGAACGGCATGGACGGCGCGGCGGCGGTCATCATGAATGCGTCGGGCGGGAAAGCCAGGTGAGGCGGTGGGGCCAGCATCGGCGGTGGAGGGCCGACCAGTACCGTCTTGTTTTGCCCATCAGCAGCAGCAGCAGTGGCAACAGAGGCAGAGGCAGAGGCAGCCGCGCGGGCCAGGTCCTGGGCCATGCCATAGGTGGCATGGAGGTGCTGGATCGCGGCCATCAGGCGCTTGGGCCACTGGTGGACGTCCACGCCGTGCGGGCAGTGGGCCACGTACACGGCAAAGTGCGAGTCGAGCGAGAGCGCGGCCGACTCGATCGCTTCGATGCACTGTTCCATGTGTGCGGCCGGGTTGAATGCGTGCATCCTTGCTTATTTGATGAGCCAATGCCAGACATTTTTTTTTTTTGAAAGAGAAATCACCAACAGGCTTTGTGATCTCACTGTTCCCGAACGAGCGGACAGTCGCGCCAGAGACTTGGCTCCGACGATAATCGATTCGAAAGGAGGCATTCTCGTGACTCGAGCTGGATCACTGTGGTCGCTCCCCCGGGCTCATATTCCATGCTCCTCTTCCAACCTCAAACCAAATCCAAACAATATCATGCTCCGATCGCGACTCCTCCTGGGCAGCAGCGGCCGCCGCATGTTGACAACAGCGACTGCTGAAATCCCGCCAATTATCACCTCGACATCCTCCGCCGACCCGGCCGAGATCGCCAAGTTCAACCGCCTGGCCGCGCAATGGTGGGACCCGCACGGCGACCTGGCGCTGCTGCACCGCATGAACCCGGTACGCATCGCCTACATGCGCGACTGGCTTGCCGTCACGGGCGCCGCGCCGTTGCCCGCTTCGGTGGTGGCGCCTCCCCGTAGTGGATCAGCGACCGATATTGGTGCTGAATCATCGGCCCGTCCTCTGAGTGGTACCCGAATGCTGGACGTGGGATGTGGTGCTGGTCTGTTGAGTGAGCCGCTGGCCCGGTTGGGCGCATCGGTCACGGGCATTGATGCAGCCGAGTCGAACGTGCTGGCGGCCCGCGCACATGCCGCCAACGACCCGGCACTCAGACGCGCCGTGGTCGATGGAGACTTGGTGTACCGTCACATCACTGCTGGTATTTGGCCTTATATCTCGTATAAGAACATGGACGACTCACGCACCCTGGATGTTGATCATGATAGAATCCCTCGCGGCCGAGGAAGCCCACCGCCCCTTTGACGCGGTCTGTGCGCTGGAGATCATCGAGCACGTGACGGACGCCCGCGCGTTCCTATCCACGCTGCTCTCGCTGGTCCCGACCGGCCACCCAGTCTTTGTCTCCACCATGAACCGCACCGCGCTGTCGAAACTGTTGACGGTGACGTTAGCCGAAAACGCGCTCGGGATCGTGGCCAAGGGCACGCACGATCCGGCCAAGTACGTGACTCCGGCCGAACTGCGGTCGTGGGCGTGGGCCGCGGGCGGGCACGTGGTGGATGTCGAGGCGCTGTGGCTTGATCCGGTGCGTGGGCAGTGGTCGCGCGGGAACGGCGGGTGGCCGGAACGGGCCATGGTCAATTACATTGCCTGCATCAAGAAGCGGGCCTGATCCGTTAGAGCAAATGGAAAAGTACAATTATATTTGTTGTGCGCGTGTGCAATGAGGTTTACACTGGTCAGATGCCCAGCCGAAGCGTGTCAAGGCGCATGCTCGGGAACACCATCACGTTCTCGCTCGGCCGGCTCTTCATGCTCGCTCCCTTCGGTGGGGCTCGGCCGTTGACCCCGCCCTTGGACGACTTCTTTTTGCCATCGGCGCTGCCACTCTTGATGTTATTATTGGCCGCCATCACCGAGTACGCATTCGGCGCGGGTCCTGCATCGCGTGCGGCCGCCCCGCCAGCCGACGCAGACGTGCGAACTCCCAGCGAGTACTTGGGCGCGCTCTTGTACTGCAGTCTCAAGGCTGGGACCGTATCGTAATCCGCTGGCTATTGTTTGTTTGGTGGTTGGGTCAATCAATGTCTCTCAATCTAAGGAAAACGTAAAGGATCGTACGCCAGGCGAACATCCCGACCTAGGTCCCATCGTCGCCATCGTTGGAGGAGTGGAACCAGGAGCAGCAGCAGCTGCGGCAGCGGCATTCGCGACCGACACCGCGGCTTTACGCTTGGCAGCCGCTTGCTTCTCGGCCGCGGCAGTCCGGCGCTTCTCCAGCGACAGAATCAGGTCGCTCACAGTTACCGTGTCCACCACATGGTAGTCGGCGGGTCCCGGGAGCTTTTCTATTGACACCAACAAAACCAGTGTGAGCAGGTCTCACCCCAATGAAAAAAAAAAATTTGAAAGGATAAACGTACTCGGGCGATCGCGATGCCGGCCCTTCAACATGACTCGCGGCCCATCGTTATGTTCGACGGTCCCGATCGCAGGCGCGTACGCCGACGGGCCGGGGGACACGATCTTGGGCGGGGGCATTTCGCACCGCACGCCCAGTGAAATCCCAGGTGCTCGAAGTAACGTAGCGCCCGCGTCCACCGCGTAACTGGCGGGACCCGGAGTCGGTTTGGGAACCGTCTTGGGGTCCCAGTACGCTGGGTCGTCGGCGGGGTCAAACTCGCCCCTGCCAACCATTGAAAAGTGCGGGCCAGTGGAGACGTTGGTCGGGGTTAGGTAGTTGGCCGGGCCCGGAGTGATGATAGCTACCATTGGGGGTAGTGTGAGCTTCTTCGTCGTAAATTGTGCAGCGACGTATAAACGTACTTTTGGCGTCAAGACGCCGGCCCTTCAAGCTCGCGGCAACGTTGCTCTGTTCCAGTTTCGGCGCGTACGCGTTGCATCCGGGCGGGTTCTCCTTGGTGAAGAACAGGGGCGGGCCGGTCTTGACTCGCAGCGAAAACGACGGCGCTTGGGCTTTGGTGCGCAGCGATTCGGGCGAGTAGTCGGTTGGGCCGGGGCTCGGATCGTCTAGTTACAATAAGGGTCCCCAGTAAGTAAGCGGATCATTCACATGTGAAGGTTTTCTCAATCGTACCAAGCTGAATGTACTTGTTGGAAATCGACCATTTGGGCACGCCGTCACCCAGAAACGACGGCGCAGTGTACGCGTTGGGTGCAGGAGTTTCCAAGGCTTTCCGGGATCAACATACCTGAGTCATCCAATTCAAGGGCATATATAGAAAAGGTAAACATACGCTGCAACGAATGGCGACCGGAAAGCGTGTACCCAGCAAACTTGCATCGAGCCGAAAGCGACTCGTATTCGACGCGGTACGACAGCGCCGACGGAGTCTCGTCAACTATGCGATCGCCGTCGGCAATGGCACCTGTTATAAATTCCCCCACTTGATATCAATTAGATCATGATAGCCGTCAATATGCGTTTATGAACGTACGCTTCAAGTTGCAGCAAGATCGGTGAACGCGAAGGTGCAGTGGTTCAGTTGCCGACGGTTTGGGCAGTTCGGTCCCATTCTCTGGCAAAGGTTTCCCAGGATCCGGGGATCGAGGATCGACGCCGTGACTCGGGCTGTCGGGCATAGCGGATGATGTTGTTGTTGGAAGGGCGGGAAGTGAATCCGATCCTCCATTCAACTGTCGGAGACTCGAGGCGCGGCTCGAGGTTCCCATAGGTGCGGCGGCAGCTCCCGTTACCGTGGAAGGCGCAGTAGCAGGCATTGGTGGAGCCGGATCGGCTGACTTTGACATGATTAATCACAATATTATGGACTGTCAAAATCATATTTCTTTTTGTATACTATCATGGATCAAGCCTGGGATACACGCGCCTTCTTTGGGCTGCGGTTCCCGTCTTCTGCCTCCTCGGCCGTCACGACCCCGCCCAATTTGCGCTTCCTGGACGGCGAGGTACTGGCAGGGACCGCTGGTACCGCTGCTGGTGCTGCTGCCTTGGTCGGTGACACGGCGGCACTGGCAGCAGCGACCGGTTCCTTTACTGCAACAACAACAGGAGCAGTACCAGCAGACGACGCCGACGACGAGGACTTTTTCTTGACCAGCGCTGACAGATCATTGACGGGTCCGGCCGTAGCCGCGTCGCGCTTGCTAGCCGACTCGGCCACCGGAGTCTCTTCGGGGTGATCCCGCACATGAATCGCGCGCTTGACGTCGTCCACCTTGAGATCGAGTTCGGGAACCAGCTCGTCGATATCCGCGCGTTCGGCGCGCGCGCGAGCGTCGCCCGACTCGGCCGCAGCCGCCAGCGCCGATTTCCGGTCGGCCAGCACGCGGCGAGCAGCCAGCAAGTGGTCCAAGGCCACGTCGAGCGCCGGCGGGTCCGTGTACTCGAGCGCCAGTGCAAGCTTGTAGTGGGTTTCGGCCAGGCGCCGGTCCGAGGACAAGTACAGCTCGGCTTGCAGGATAAGCGCCGACTGGTAGTCCTCGACTGCTTGCGAGAACGACTCGGATTCCAACGACACATCCCCCAGCGTCGCTACCACCTCAGCGTACCGCCGCTTCACGGCCGTGCGGGCCGCGTCTGGGTCGGTCGTGTTTCCAGTCGGGCGGCCTTTTCCCTTGTCGCTTGTCATCACGGTGGTCGTGGTGGTGGTGGTGGTGGTGGTGGTGGCAACGGGGAGATCGGTCGCGTCCAGTGGGAGGTCGCCGGACAGCATCTTTTCGTAAATGACGCGCGCGACATCCAGCACCTCGAACGCAATCTCGAAATCGTCGTCTTCAATGTCTTCGGCCGCCGCGGCCGCGTCCTCCTCGGGTGCTTCTCCGGCGGCGTTTTGGTCGTTGTCGTCGTCTTGATCGTCCTCCTCATCCGCATTGTCGTCAACATTGTTATCGTCCTCTTCCTCCTCGCCCTCCGAGGGACCGTCGTGGCCAAAGTGGAAATGGGCCGGATCGGCGGCGGTCAATGGCAGAGCTGAGGCCGTAGCTGCACATACATAGAGTCAATAACAACTCATTATAGTGGTAAAAAAAGCTTATGGGTACCTGTCTCGACCACCGACAACAAGTCCGTCTCGCGTTTGCCCGTGGCATTACGCACCTGCTCGGCATCGCCCAACACGCCCGCACGCTCAATCGCGTGGTTGAGCAGCGCGCGGCCGTACCGAAAGTGCACGTCGGCGCATTTGGGGTGCACGGTGCCGTGCTCGCGGGTCCTGTCCGTTGATGCGGTTAATAAAAACATACCATGGATAACGAATATCTGGAGATGACATACAGAGCCTCGGCTAGCTGCGAAAACAGCATCGACGCGTGCTCAAAGTTGCGGTGCGCGTAGGCGGCATTGGCCTCGTCCATGAGCACCGCCAGCATCGTCAAGTGCTCGTTGTGCGCGGCCACGGCGGTCGGGTCGACGGCGGCAGTGGTGGCAGTGGCAGTGGCAGTGGCGGCAGTTGCCCGCGAGGGAGACGCGGACTGCTTGGATGGAGAACCAGACATGATTATGGGCTCTTTGGAGATTCGAAAGAGAGGATCGCTGCTGGAGTTGCAGTCGCAGTGAGAAATGCACGATGAATGAACTCAAAACGCGTCAAATCAAAATGGCAACACCGACGACTACGTCGGAAACGCGCTCGGTCCTGGTGACGGGCGGCGCTGGCTTCATGTACCATATCTACCCATGGATCAATCCCGTCCCTTCCTGCCACATTGACAGACGAAAAAAAAAAAAACCATTAGTGGAGCAGCCTTGGTCAACCACCTCACCTCGCGCCACCCGCACTGGCGCATCGTGGTTCTCGATAAGCTCGATTACTGCTCGTCCCTGGCCCCAATACGCGAATTGCTGGCCTCTGGCCGCGTCTCGTTTGTTCATGCCGACCTAACCGACGCCGCTGCGGTGCAATCTCTCCTACGAGATCACGCCGTCACCGCGGTGGTGCACTTGGCCGCACAGTCGCACGTCGACAACTCGTTTGGCAACTCGCTCGCATTCACCGTGGCCAATGTGCTTGGAACACATGTGTTGCTGGATTGCATGCGCGCGCACGGTAACATCACCCGGTTCGTGCACGTCTCCACGGACGAGGTGTATGGCGATGGCATGAGTGTGGCCGGGGTATTACTGCTCTCTTATGTCTTCTCGCAAATGAATCCTGATCAGAGAAAAAAAAAATGGACAGGCGGACGAAACGGCTCTTCTCGCTCCTAACAACCCGTACTCGGCAACAAAGGCCGCAGCAGAGTGTCTGGTGCGCGCGTACTTGGCCAGCTACGGGATCCCGGCCATCATCACCCGATCCAACAATGTCTATGGTCCCGGGCAGTACCCGGAAAAGGTGATCCCGAAATTCATTTGCCAGTTGCTGGATGGCCAGAAGTGGTTCGTATCGTATTCTTTTTAATTGACAAAGATTGACTCTCGTAAGCAGCACATTGCATGGATCAGGAGCACACGAGCGCCGGTACTTGCACGTCGCGGACGTGTGTCGAGCCCTGGATCTGATTCTTGAGCGTGGCAAAATCGGTATGAACACACTTTTGTGAAGTTTCAAGGGAGTTATTCACGTAAATACAGGCGAGATTTACAACATTGGCACCGACCACGAACTGTCCAACCTTGCGCTGGCCACGGACCTGGTGGGCCGGTTCCATACTCTAAACGCAGATCTGTCGCTGCACGTCGAGCATGTGGCCGATCGCGCCGCCAACGACCGCCGGTACGCGATCGACTCGAGCAAGTTGCGTGCTCTGGGTTGGTCCGGGCCGACGGTGGCCTGGGACACTGGGATTCAAGAGACCAGTTGCGTAATTCATTTCTCTTTTTTTTTTTTTTTGCCAGCAGTACCTGATAATGTCATATTCTAGTCGAGTGGTACCGACAGCACCGGCACGACTGGTGGGGCGACTTGGGTGAAGCGCTGCGCGCGCACCCGACTGACGACCGCCGGACCATTGCCGAGATGGCCCGATCGCCGGTCCTGGTCGCGCACCGAGCCATATCCCTCCAAACCACCACCACCATTCCAGATTCATCAAGAAAATAGAATAACTGAATTTATTGCATCGGATCATCAGTACCAGTGTAATTGCACGTCCCATGGATCGCACAGTGCAACTCGCGCCGCCACGCGTCCGGGTCCCCACAGTCGCAGCACCCGGACCCAGAGCTGGCGTGCACGTACACATCGTGCCCGGCATGGTCCTGGGTCGCGAAACACCCGGCACACAGCACGCACGTCGGGTCAGCACCACACGTCGCGCACCGGTACACCAAGTCGTTGACGCGGAGCCGGCGGCCGCAGGGGGTGGGCGTAGAGCCGCGTGGGTGACCAATAGGTGCTGCTGAACCTGAAAATGGCGTCGCTGGCGATAACGGAGATGAAGGTAATAGCGCGGCCGACGCTCGCGGCAAATGAGCGGCCAGGGCCGGTGCAAACGACGGTGGAAGGACGAGCGGCGCTACGGCCGGCAATGCGTGGTCGGCAGCCCCCGCGACGAGGGCCGGGTTGGCGGGTGCCAGGGCCGCGATCGACGCCCGCGCTGATGCGAGGCGAGACCGGAGCTGGTCGGTGGCGCTGGCGTACGGGTTAATCAGTGCCGCGTCCAGGCGGTGGTCTTCGTTATCGTCATCATTATGTGAAGGGACTGCCGTTACCACTGAAGACGTGGCCAGCGATAGGCGACGGGCATCCGGATGGGAGTGTGGGTAGGCGTCTGGGTCCGTCTCCAGATCCACGATCGACGTGGCCAGGGGAGGGGCGGTCGGGTACATGGTCATGGTAGTAGCGGCCGTGTTTAAGGGGACCGGGAGTTGTGGGGGTGGGGGTGGGGGCGCAACCATGGCCATCAGGGGCACGGCGGTGGTCGTCCATGGCGAGGCCAGTAAGGCGCGAAAGTGGTCATAGTCGGTTTGATTCATTTCCATTTGGAGTGTGACTGCGGGAGAGTGACGACCTAACACGTGCACAGCGGCGAAGGAGTCGTCGGCGCGAAGTTGAGAGGTGGCGTGCAGTGTCAAAACTGCCCGACTGCCCCAACAACTCCCTTCTCGCAGTCAAGTCAAGGGCATACCCCATCCATTTTAACTCATATCCATCAAAGAAAAAATGTCGTTCGACGAGAAGACTCTCAAGAAGGTGGTCAAGGAGGGCGGCAAGCGCGGTGTCGAGATTGACGGTGCCGCCACCATGGGTGGTCTGCAGTACTTCTGCACCAAGGTACTTTTTTCAAATTTTTTTTTTTTTTTTGTATAACATCAACAATCAATAACATTTAATTAAACAGGTCGACGAGCCCAACGGCAACTGGGAGCTGCTGGTCAAGTCGGTCGAGGCCATGAACGCCGAGGTGGACGAGGCCGAGGAGGAGCGCAAGGGCGGCTCCGGCGCCATTGGCAAGATGGTGTTCTCGTGCGACGAGTCGACCCTTGCGGTCGTTGCCTACGTGCCCGCCGACAAGACCGCCGACCTGGACGCGTCCGAGTGGCTCAAGAACGTGCTCGACCAGTACGAGGGCAAGTTCATCAAGGGCGACAAGGGCCTGGCCGTCGGCCAGATCGTGTCCAACCCGGACCAGGGCAAGTTTGTGCTCAAGATCCGCGACGAGGCGCTCCCCAAGGCCATTGCGTTCCTGCGCGCCAAGGGTCTGTTCCCCGAGGCCGACTCGGACTCGGACTCCGACTTCGTCATGGGCGACGACTACTTTGACGAGATCTAAGTGGGGTGATGCAATTTAATACATCCAGCAATTAATTATTATTTTTTGGTTCCCAATTAATTTTCAAATTTTCACGCTGTCCCAATTTTTTGACATTATGATTGCATTCTCGCTGTTCCCTCCGCCTTCGTCTCGCGGGAGTCGGCAGAGGCAACAGCTCCTCTTTGCTCTGAATCAAAAGAAGAATCATACAATAATGCCCGTCGCCTCACCAAGAACTCCACCAAAGGGGAAGTCGGGCACCTTCACGGTCGCATTCGTGCACCCGGATCTCGGCATTGGTTCGGACCCCAGGACTTAACTCGATGGAATAAAATACTGATCAATAAATTGTATAGGCGGCGCCGAACGACTGGTGGTCGACGCAGCCCTGGGCCTGCGGACCCGCGGCCACCGCGTGCACATTTACACGTCGCACCACTCGCCCGCGCACTGCTTTCCCGAGACGGTCGGTCCGGCAGCCGTGCCTGTGACGGTCTGCGGCGACTGGTTACCGCGGTCGATCGCCGGGTCTATGCACCTGCTGTGCGCGCTAGCGCGCCACCTGTACCTGATTCTGTGGCTGTGCCGCCAGTCATGGTCATCGACATCTACCCCGGACGTGTACGTGGTCGACCAGATCGCGGTGGGCGTGCCGCTGTTGCGATGGGCCACGGGCAAACGCGTGCTGTTTTACTGCCACTTTCCAGACAAGCTTCTGACTGGTGGTCAGGGAAAGGGAGCCCTGGCCCGCGCGTACCGTGTGCCACTCGACTGGCTCGAGGACCGTGGAACCGCGGCCGCCGACGAGATGCTGGTCAACTCCAAATTTACGCGCGCGGTCACGGCCATTGCGTTTCCGAAACTGCGCGCGGCATCCGCAGTCGTGTACCCGGGCGTGGCGGCACCGGCTGCCGACGCGCCGCCGATGATTGACGTGCAGTGGGCGTCCGAGGGACCGCTGGTGCTGTCGATCAACCGGTTCGAGCGCAAGAAGGTCCTGCACTTGGCGATCGCTGCATTCAAGGAGGCCGCAGTGCCCGATGCGGTACTGGTGCTTGCTGGTACTTGAATTTTTTCATTTACATGTAGCCGACACTTACCATATGCAAATGATGTAGGAGGATACGATCCGCTGGTGGACGAGAATGCGGCAGTCCTCGCATCGCTGCGCAAACAGTGCACGGCGCTCGGCCTGGAGCACGTCACTCTACCACCGTCAGCATACCCCAAGCCCGGAGGCACGTTGTACCTGCCGTCCACCACCAAGCCTCAAAAACCGGGATCATCATCAGGTACCTCCGAGACTGGCAGCCGCCCGCGTGTGGTGTTCATGCCGTCGGTCCCCGAACCCTTGAAACGCGGCCTGTTGGCTCGCGCCACCGTGCTGGTGTACACGCCGCCGTACGAGCACTTTGGGATCGTGCCGGTAGAGGCAATGCGCGCGGGCGTGCCCGTGGTCGCGCACGCGTCGGGCGGGCCAGCCGAGTCGGTCGTGCACTTGCGCACCGGGTGGCTATGTGAGCCTGAGTCGATATCTGCTGCGTCTGCTCCTTCATCGTCTCCTTCAGCATCACCCACACGCGGCCGCTCACCCGCAACAGCTACATCTACATCGCCAGCCCGATCAGCGTCACGGAGCGTGTCCCCCGGCTCCTGGCCGGCCTCCGACGACGACACCGACGCCGGGGACTACCTGCTGGAACCCGCGCGGCCCGTGGACCTGGTAGCCGTACGTGCAACCTTGCGCGATGTCTCGCGCCCCTTTGATCCGGCCCACCCGCCGTTTGGCAGCGCTGCCGCATGGGCCGCGCTGATGCGCGAGTTTGCGCGCGGGATCCGGTGGGCCGCGGTGGATGTGCGCACGGGACGAGACCGCGAGCGCGTGCGCCGCGCGTGTGTGGCTCGCGCCGAGGCGAGGTTTGGGATCGAGAGGTTTGTAGATGGGATCGAGGCCGGGTTGATGGTGTGTATGGCGGGCGCTTCTGCTACCGCTAGCGCTGGCAAGCGGGGGAAGGTGCAGTGAAATATTTAACGAAAATATATAAAATGGACTCTGCAAGTATACAATTACACGATCCGTATGCTAGCACGAAGTATTTGAATGGCCGCCGAACACCGACACGACAGTCGGCACCGGCCGTTGCTCCCCTCGCACGATTATGCGAACGAACGATTTGAAGCAGAGGATGACGAAATGAAAAAGGGGGAAACTATTAGATCCGGGGCAGCAACTGCCCACAGTATGAAAATCATGCCGTCGTCAGATCGGGCCTCCTGTGAGGACAGCGACGACGAGCCGGTCCTCGAGCTGGGCGAGATCCAGCTCCATGATCACCATCAAGCCCAGTCTCCGCCACCGCCATTACCATTCCTGCATGTCCTGCCAGCCCAGCATCCACCACCACCGGAGCAGCGTCCTCCGCCTGCAATCTACCCGCCCGTCATGTCCATTATCACTGCACAGCTTCAAGCCCCTCATATGATCGAGAACGAAATGGCCGCCACGGACGACGCAGCAGACCGCGAAAAGTCGCTTCTGGACACCTCGCAGGTTCTGTCGTACCTCATGCCAGATCCCGACCTGTATTTCTTGGTCGTACGTATCATTTTTTCTTGATTTGCCGAGGCAGACTCGGATCTCACACAAGGCGTACCATTGGCAGAACCACCTGTTCCTGCACATCCAGACGCACTACCCACCGCTCCTCCTCTCGCACGCGTCCCAGACCCTGGACCCATTCACATACCAGCTCGTCGGCGCTTCCTTGGGCGGGTCCCGCGCAGCACTCCTCGCTCATCTCCTCACATCGTCTAATGCACCGTATTCGCGCATCCAGTCGGCAGTGGCGGGGGCCGTGTACTTTGTCCTGCACCGGCTGTACTTGGCGTTCCACCGCACTGCGGCCCGGACTCACCCTCCCTTGACCAAAGGGGACCCAAGGGGACCGATCGCGTACCACCACAAGCTGTCGGTGCTGTGCATGGCGCGGCGAATTCACAAGGAACGCGTGCGGCGCGACTATGACTTTGAGGAGCGGCGGCGGAGAGAGGTGCGGTCTAATGGCGAAGGTGATACGACTCGGTCTGGGCCGTCGTCGTCGCGGCCGACTTCGCCAGCGCGCCAGTTGACTGACACGAACCAAGGTGAACGGGAGATACCACCGCCTCCACCAGCGATCCGACGCGTGGCGTGGCGTCCAGCTGGAGCACTTCCCCCACCGTCGCCAACAAAGCCGCGGCGTACCGCTCGGTTTGCCGCCAATCCCCAAGAACCAACAACACAGCGGAGCACCGTAGCGACTCCGACGCGAGACGAAATGGACACTGCCACGGCGTGGCGCGCCGCAACGCTTCTGGACGCGCTGTTGCACGAAGTGGCGCGGTTTCAGCCGACTTGGATTCCGGAATTCAGTTCATCGACCGATGGAAGTGGTCATCAAAAGGGCAGCCACGACGCAGCCGTCGATCAGGTGCTGGGAGATTTGGCGGCGGACGCGGCGCGGCTGACTAGGGTGGTGGAGACGTTGGGCGAGGAGGCGGCGATTGGACCCAACACCGCGTTTGCCGTCGGTGGCGGCGGTGGGCGACCGGATTCACCAATGTCGCCAACATCTCGTCCGGGCTCGCCAACGTCGGACTCACGGTCCAAACCGTTTTCACCTCCTCGCACGCCTGACCGTTCTTTCCGATCGACCACACGATCCTCGCCCTCAGGTGCGGCACCAGTGGACGGTCGGCCTCCATTGCTGGCAACCGCGATGATTGCATGGACTAGTGCGGCTCGGCAAGCTCGGTTTGACGCTCTGGCGGTTCCCAAGGCGGTGGCGGCCAAGTCGCCTCGGTCAACTCCAACTTCGCCGTCCTCGTCAATGTCTCCTACGCGGCCACCCTGGAACGCATCGCCCGCGATTCGTGCCAAGCACGCAGCAAGTTCGGCCACAGCAAGTTCGGCCACAGCAAGTCGGAAACCTTCTGCTGCTGTGGCCAAGGCTGGAATGTAGCCGACCCAATCTCAATCCCATTCTCCAATCCAAATGAAGGCAGTGTGTCAATTCAAAGTGTATTTCCTTGTTAAGAAACGACAGTCGAAGCAGCTGCCGGCAGTATCGAACGGACTTTAGGTGTCGCGACTTTCGACACCGCCGCCGACACTGCTCCCCAGACATCGGCCGCGTCATCGAGCGGCGACAAGTACCCAGTCGCGACCAACTGGGCGGCGGTAGTCGCCCGTTCCACCGCGGCTCCCGATAGTGTTGCTCCGGCACTAGTGATCGTTACGGAGTCACCAGCCCCACCAATGGGTGTGATCGATCGCTTGCGAGCGTCCAGTGTCTCGGTCGCGGCTGAAAATAGCGTGTATACCAGCAACGCCTTGACGTGGAGGCGCGGGAGCAGCGAGAACGACTCGTCGATCCGCGTGAACATGACGTGGCATTCGGCGATCTGGGCCGAGTCTGTATTTTACAAGGTGAGCGTGATGCCCATCCAAAAACAAAAAAGTTACGAACCAAGAGCACCGGCCGCGTGCAGGATCGCATCCAGCACCGTCGCCTCGTCGGCACCGTGCAACCAGCGAATGAGAGGGTCGGTTGCAGGCGTAAGGTACCCATCGGGCGTATCCACCGACGACAGCGTGGACGACGCCGATCCCGGTCGTGCACCACCACCAGCAGCTGCCGTCGAGCCGAGCTCGGTCCCCGCCACCATTCCACCGCCTGCGCTAGCGCCGCCGCGGGCCACCGCCACGCGCTCAGCCAGCCGGTCGCGCCACCACCGCGCCCACACTTCGACCACGCGCGCGAACGCCGACACCGCTCCTGACCGGTTAATACTTCCAGCCTGAGGCGTAGTTCCCCCGACTGCTCCGCGTTCCGGATCAACCGTTCCCCCGGTGACACTAGCGCCCAAAAACGCGAGCCCGAGCTGAAAGTACCCGCCGGTGGCCTCGATCGCATCGGACCCGTGGATCTGTGCCGCGTACGCGATCGACCGCGCCAGGTGCGCGGCGGCGTCGCGCGCGTGGCCCCGCGCCAGGTTCAGCAGGCCGTAGTTGTGCGCGAGCTTGGCGTGGATCGCGAGGGTGGTCGTAGACGTGGTTTGCGTGGTCGCCCAGGTGGTCGTTGCCAATGAAGTGCTGCTGGTTCCGCTACCGTTGGCGGATGGGCCGGGACCTTGCTTTGTCAGCGCCCATTTTGCGGACGCTAGGTACTCTTCAGCCTGGGCCAGCTGCTTAAGGCCTATACGTACGCATCAGTCCCTATTGCGGATTGGTAAATAATTAAAAAACGCGACAGACCAATGGACGCCTCGCCCAGAAGCAAGTAACACGGCACCAGATCCAGTGCGTGAGGCCCATATATCGCCATTGCGCACCGCAGCGCCTGTAATGCGGCAGGGATCGCAAATGCGTACTCGCCCTCAAAGAGGAGCTTTTGCGCGTCAGTGCGCGTGATGGTCAGCAGCTTTTGCCTCAAGTCCAGGATCTCCAAGTCCTTGGCTTTCCGTTCCTCCTCGGACCCCAAGAACGGGATCGGAGAACGTAGGCGTTTTAGGATCGGACAGATCTTTTCGTGGATCGCGGTCGCGTCCAGCTTGCGGTGGTCTTCTTCACTTTATTTTGAATTGGTGTAAGATGGGACCACATATCAACAAGTATTTTGAAGAAAGGTACCAGTAAAACGTCAGGCGACAGCGCGGACAGAGCGAGTGGGCAGGCTGTTTACATATATATGTCAGTTAAACGGGAGGATCGAGGCCAGGAAATTTGGTGGCAAAAAAGCTACAAACCCGCGCACAGAGCTCGCAAGATCGATGCACTCCCTTGGGATTGGCAAGCGGGTTGATGGTGTTGACCGCCGATACCGCGGCCGATCCGTGCTTGTCGCCGAGCACAGTCGCGGCGGTCCCAGGACTAGCAGCAGCAGTGACAAGACCTGCATGCGCAGTGAATGGCGTCGACCCAGAGTGTGCTGGTTCATCGGGAATGCTTGTTGGCATTGTAGATGAAAATTTAACCAACAATTGGGAAAAGAGAGCAATGAAATCAAATTCGAACCGACCGCGACTTTTGACGGCGATCCCGGCGCTCCTTCCTCCTCGCTTCCTGCTTCTTGCGCTCCTCGGGCGACATCTGCTCGACTTTGGCCCGCACCACCGCCGCCACCCGCACATTGACCTCCTCACGCGCGCGCCGCATCTTGGACCGCACGTCGGACCGGATATCCATCTTGCTCACATGGTCAATCAGGAACAGCACAAACTGCACCATGGTCGCATGCACCGCCCAGGCCGGATCGCCCACGGGCTTGAGCAAGTCTCCCGAAGGAAGTCGCAACTTGTACGTCAGCGACAGTACTTTACGGTAACGTGGGGACGTGGTGTTGGGACCGGGGGCAGGCGCATCGTCCGCGTCCTCTTCGTCAATCAGCACCCGGTCCGAGACCACCAGTGATTCCAAGCGGGACGTCACCTCCGGGTTGGACAGGAACCGGTGCACGCGCGGATCCGAGACCAAGAAGCTGTGCAGCACGTCGGCGTGCTCGGCGCGCACCTCGAACTTGTCTTGAGGGAGGTGGGACGTGGGCAGGGGTTTTGCGAGCGAGCCCTGTACCATATTTTTGAGTAGTTGTATTCCTTTAGTTCGAAGATATGATGGCGTACCAGCTCCTCGTACGTCGACACCGTGGAGCGGACGTGGCGGGTGTGCAAGATGCCAAGGATAAAGTTTTCCGAGGCGGCAGGGTCAAGTACCACGTCAAAGCGCACGCGATCGTGGCCCGAGTTGAAAAAGTCGCTCACGACCGAAAGAAGGTCCTGGCGCTCGCGCAGCTGACCAATTTTTTTTTTTTTCTTAAAGTGAGCGATTGATTGACTGTAACCCAGGAAGGATAACAGTACCATCAGACGGGCGACAAACTTGACGCAACGAGCGCGGCCCGATCCAAACGCAATATAGTCGGCAGGGCCATCGCGCAAAATGGCACCTTGACCATTGCCAATGTGCGAAAAGTTTTTCGCAAGATCGTCAAATACTTCTTCGTACCTGTTCAGGATTTCGTGAATATTGACTTTCACCTCATCATAGAATATTATACCAGCGATTGGCAATGCGCTTGTTCCGCGCCGTTCCCCACACGAAACAGAGCATATACATGGCAGCGCATAGAATGGCCGCGATCTCGAAGCTGTATGCCATATACGGGCCCGACCGAGCTGTTTATATAAATCGATCAGTATATTTCATGGGCATATGGCACGAGCAATATAAAGAAGTACAATGAACCCTTGCCGAACACGGACACGACGATTTCTGCCAATGGGTCAGGGAGGCGCATATGGTCGTTGAAATGTTGCGAAATTCGAAAGAGCGATATGATGATCAATCAAATCTTGGCCAAGGTCTCGCAACCGGGTCTCACACACTGGCCACCGCCAGCCGCCTGTGAGACGAGGGGTTCATAAACCTGGAGGGCGAGAGGTAGGCGCAGACCCCTCTTTCCATTTCCCGCAACTCGGATCTTCTCATAGTATCGTTTTACTTTTATAGTTACCCAGCCCAGCATCATGCACTTGAGCGTATTGATTCTCTCCGTCCTTGGATCCTTTCTTTTCGGGACCCTTGGTGCTATTGCTAGTCCTGCCGGTCTTTTCCGTCGCCAGGGTATGTATTTGATCATTCGTTATGCCCTACTAGTGACCCATCTATTTCTTGCCTGCGAACCAAGGTGGAGGCGGTGGTGGCGGCGTCCAAAACGGCGGCCCGCCCGCCGGACAGCAGATCCCGTCCGATTTTGTCCCGTGGTCGACGGATCCAAAGAACTTGACGCTGTGGGGTGCCCTGTTGGCCAACCCGTCGTTTGGCAACCTCACCAGCACGATCGCGAACCACTCGAGTGCGGTGGTATCGGCCCTGAACGACACTTTGCCCACCTCCAAGCTGACGATTTTTGCACCGTACGACGGAGGTACCTACTTTACTTGGATTGAGGCCAAGAAAACTTTTTTTTCTGACATATACGCTTAAAAAAATGATGAAGCGTGGGCCCAGATTGTCACCAACCCATTCTTCCTGTTTGCCAACTCGACCGCGGCGTTTGATCCGGGCTTTACGCAGTTCTTCGCGTACCATGCGACCAATGCCACCAACGGATCGCTGTTCACCAACAACTGGCCGGCGCACGGGTCGATCCAGGCGTACCCATCGCTGATGGGCGCCAACTTGCAGCTGTCTCAAGGCGGGTCTCGTCCCAATGCACCGAGCGGGTTTGTGGGTGGGAACCCGTCGTCCACGTCCACTAGTAGCAGTACGAGTAGCATTGTATCAGCGGCACCTACGGCGACCCCCTCGGCGGGACCGTTCTGGGCTGACGATGCCATGGTCATTTTTGGGAACGTCACGGTCGCGAACGGTATCATTCACGTGGTGGATCGGTTCGTCTTCTTTTTTTACTCACATATCGGTCCTAGTGCTGATCGTTCTACATACACACGCAGAGTCATGAACCCTGCATTCGCTATCGCCTCGACGTCGACATCGTCGTCGACATCGACCTCCACGGCGAGCTCCACCTCAACGTCTACGGCAACACCCACCACCTCGATCTTGACAACGACGTCGACAGTCACGGTCTCGCCGACGGCCACGGCCACGGCCACGGTGTAACAAGTATCAGCTATCACTTCGAGAAATATTGTTATCCCAAGAACCCAAAAGAATATATGAATAAAATCCATTTGAAGGAGTTTTGAATGAATGAGATCAAATAGGGCAAATGTGAAATGAAAACAGAAATGGTCAAGTCGACTGGCGCATAAAAGGGAAATGAGAACGAGAAGAGGTAGGAATCCGATCCAGTTCCGCGACAGCATCCCGGCGCGCCATGGTAGCAGTGATAGCAGCCGCATAACTCCACGTCAAGTCCCGTGCGCCGCGCATGTAGCCCGTGCTCCGGTCCATTTGCTCGTCCATGTGTCCACCCCGAGACCGGTCCATGTGCATCAAGCAGCGCCGCGAGTACTGGTCGCCGCGGTTGATCAGGCCCACAATAATCGACCGAAATACCGGATCGCCCGTACGGTACTTGACGCTGTCTTGCGCGTCCGAAACCGCGTCGGACGGGAAGTAAGACCGGGTCTCGGGGGAGATCGAGAGCGACCCGGCCCGCGCAAAGTCGCGCGCGGTCGAATAGTACTGTTCGGCGATGGCAAAAGTCGCTAAGAACCACGGATTGCCACCCGTGAACGTGTCTTCTGGGTACCGCCCAATGGCGTCTTCTATTTGTTTATCATCGCCACTGTAACGATGGTGGCGCTGGCGTTGGTTGATCGGGTACAGCTGCTTGAACTGGTCGGCAATCACGCGCACGGTCATGAGCATGGCGTCGGCGGTGGTGGAAAAGTAGGCCAGGCCATTTGCGACCACCTCCGAAGAACCGGAAGTAGAAGTCAAGGAGGGCAAGTGCAACGCCGCCAGCACCGACGCAATGTCCACGTTGGACACTTTGGTGTCCATGCCACCGGTCCGGTTGAGCGTGGCGCACAGGAACCGATGTGAGACGACGGCAATACCTGCCGCTGCTGAGGGTGCCGGGACGAAAAACTCCGGGATCGACTGAGCGCCGATCCGCGCCCGTACGTCGTACCATTCGGCGGCCCGCGAGTCATTGAAGAGCCGCGCGAGCTCGGCCCCGGCCACAAGAGCGCGCACCTGCGCCACCAGCGTGTACGCGTGCCGGCCATGCACTTCTTCCCACAGATCGAACCCATGGTGCTCGATGGTGGCCGCGGCCACCTCCAAGTCGCGCTTGATGGCCGTATCGGCCGGCATCGTCGCGCGGTACAAGTACCGTCCGATCCGGTCGGCGATCCAGGCCGGACGATGCTGCTTGGGGTACTGCATGTGCAGGTAGTTGACCCATCGGGTCAGCGCCGCCGCCCTCAATGCGGGCCCGTCCAGCTGTGGGCGGCCCCACTCGCCGTCAAATGGAGTACCCGTATTGGCAAAGTACTTTGGTTCGGCCAAGCCCATGGGGTCGTCGGGGGACGCCGACAACGACTTATGTTGCTGGTGCACGGTGGCCGTGAGCTCGACGTAGTCCCAGATGTGAGCCTCGATCGCCGTGACGTTGATCCCCATAGGCCATGTCGGTTGCTGTCCTTGGCGCTCCAGAACCCGAATCAGCGTGTCGATGACCAGTGCACCGTCGCGCGTCCACTGGTAAAAGTAGTCTGGGTCAGCGCGGGACGGGGACGCAATCACGGTGCCCGGAAGCGTGTCGGGCGGGTGTAGGTTCTCCAGGATGCGAGTCAGCGAGAGCGAGGACAGGTGCTCGAGCTGGGTCGCCATGTCTTCTTCTTTTCCATGACGGTACTGGAAGGCGGACGCCGGTGTCGGCAGCAGCAAGGTGGCCGCCAGCGCTGTGGACAGGAGCATGAATGTGACAAGGCGATTCATTTTGCGTTTCACGGCTGCGCACTGAACAGAGTTGAGGTGTTAGAAATCAGTGATGGAAGTGATGTGGAACAAAACGTCCGTTTTATCGCCAACGGAATTCTTCAGGCCTTGTTTTTCCTGCACCAAACCAAGCTGTTTTTCTCGTTGCTTTTTCTTGCTGGAATTCCACGAGCATTATCTCAGTCCGATCATGCTACCGCAATTCCGAGCTGTCATTCCACGACCGATCCAATACCCCCATCCCGATCCCGAAAACCTTATATCTACCTAGTGTATTAAGGTTTTGAAAATAAGAAAGCTTATTTGCACTGCCTGTGATGTGGACAAAATCGCCAAACGAAAATGTGGGTGCCAGCGAGATTGCCAGCCAGCGGGGCCGAAGTTGCCTTGAGCTTGCTGGTTGAGCTCCTTGGCGCGAGGGGAGTCCTTGAAATCGGTCACGAGAGTTGGAGTCGGGCCGCTTGCGAGTTGGCTGGCAGAGAGATGATTGTACACAGCGGGCAGGGCCACCACGTGCTTGATGGTCTCCGACGGAAGAATTGCAGAGAATGGCGTGCTTGCTGCAGTGAACCGCTGCACCTTTGGCTGGGCGAGCTTCTTGTTGAGCGCCTCGATCGCTGAAATCGTAGGGAGGCCTTCTTTTTTGACCAAATCCAAGGCGACGATCAACGCCAGTGCCGCGTGAATCTTCTGCCGAATTGCGCGGGTAAATGCGGGATCTGTGTTGTACAGTGCATGCAAAATGGAATGGGTGCCATTTGTTGGGTTGGTGCTCGATAAAGGTAAACGGCAGAGGCAGACTCCCCGTATATTGCGGTTGGCCGTGGCCGGCCTCTTCTACTCCCTCCATTCGGTCGGCAGGCTCCTCGGCATCGCTGTCGCCGTCACTGCCGATCGAGCCGTCATCAGCATCGCCAGAGTCGTCTCCGTCCATAAAGGCATTGTCGTCATCCGTGGCGGCACCGTCATCAGCACGCAAAGTCAAAATACCGGTGTTGCCGTCTATCCAGAATGTCAAGGGGGCGGCAGGTGCATGCATGGGCGGCGCCGATCCAGCCGCCGACGCGTGGACAGCGGGCGCAATATTTAAACGCAGATGGAGTTTTCCAAATGCTTTTTGGTGCTACTTTCTTCTGATATGGCTCAGCCAGGAGCCAACTTGAAGGGGTTTCGGCCTGGTTGTGCCATTGTTGCGGTCAAAGACAACACAGATCGGACACTGGACCAGGGTGGACCGATCGGCAGGCGCAAGATGAGGGGTGGGTGTAGTGTCATGGTGTGGGGTGGACGTGTTGTCGTCTCGGACTTGTCATCGGTGTGGAAGTCCAGCGGCAGTGAAAAATCCAATGGAAAGAGGGAGCACAATAAGAAATGCATCGAAAAACGGTGTTGGAATGGCAGTTGCATCCCGTGAGCAAAAAAAAGCTGTTGGAAATTCCTTGAGCGCTGGAATTCCATCACCTCAACTCTGTTCTGTGCGCAGCAATGCATTGCTGATCATCCATCCATTCCAACACAACAGAATCCTCCAAG
>MU624603.1:4683-42798 GCA_025349905.2 Blastocladiella britannica
TTTTTGTGCACTGTCGGTGGCGCGAAGTGCTTTTGTCGAGCACAATAGAGGCAAGACCCTCCTCCCCGTCGCCAAAGTAAAACAAGCACGCACGCACGCGCGATCGCGTCCCAGAACCACGGCATACATGGCATTACTCTCACTCCGCACAGCGCTCCTTGCCGCACACGGGTACTTGGCATTCTCGTATGCCATGACCGCGCTCCTGCTGGTGCTCGCCGATACTCTGACGTGGGACGTCCCTCAGCTACGCACCCAGGATCGCGCGGTCGGTGCGATTGCGCTGGTGACGGTGGCGACTCTTGCCCTCACGTTTGGGTCCGGGCTCGCGATCGTGTGGGGCCGGAGATACGCGTCGCTACAGTCGTGGAAGTTTGGCGCAGTGGCCGTATGGTTGGTCGAGGTGCTGTTTTCCTTGTCGGGCGAGGTGGGCATGCTGGCGCTTGTCACTACCCCACCGCACTCTGCAGCAGGAACAGATCAGGCGGGGGCTCCCATTGAACCGCAATGGGGTGCTATCCTGGTACGCGGTGTCGTGATTGCCGTCACGAGTTTGGCAACTTGGTAGCAGCGACGCAGCAAGCCCGTTTCGGAGACGACGGCGACCGTCAAGCGCCACATCGTAATTCAATCTCGACGCCGCCGCCATTTCCGGCAGTGCTTCGAAGCATCGCAAAAAAAAAAAATCTCTTTCAAACGCCGGCTCTTATAATAGTAATTTATCGCGTCCCTTGGCCCTATTTGGCATACCTCTCTATTAGTCTTATCTACATAGAAGAGAACAAAGCAAAACCAAATAAATGGACGCAGCTCCACTCCGCACCGCGTCCGCCTCCCCACACTCGCCTGGAAACCTCATCCGCAACATGTCCAGCGACTCGATTGTCCACGACCTGAGCGATGTGCGCTCCCAAGTGGCTCTGCTGCAAACGCGTCTGCAAAAGGCGAACGAGACGGCCCGTCGCCTGCACGACGAGAACTCGTACTTTCGTGAGGTACACCTTTTTTTAATTTATTTGAGCAAAAATGTCGTGTGGCACCTTGGCGCGCTTGCTCGGTTTGGCCCAATCCACCGGATAAACAAAAAAAAAAGACTCATATGATGCAAAATGTAACAACAGCGCTACGGCCTCATCAAGCAGGACCTCATTGCCGTGCAGCGCAACACCATCACCATGCAGCAGCAGCTGACGGCGTCCTCGCTCGCGCTCGAGGACACGCAAACCAAGCTCTCGCAGTCTGAGGTGCTCAACATCATGCTGGAGGACAAGCTGCACAAGGCCATTGGCTCGTTCGAGGAGCTCTCAAACGAGTACACGCGCGCGCGCGCCATCATGGACGGCTGCCAGCGCTGTACCGCCATTGCCAGCGGTGTTCCCGTGCCAGTGCCTGAAGAAGAAGAAGCAGAGGCTGCTGTTGCTGCTGCTGCCGCCGCGGCGGCCGCTGCCGAGGCAGAACTGGACGCACAGCGCGCCAAAGCCATTGTGGAGCGGTTCTCGGTCAATGTGGGCACCACTGCATCGCTGCCCCGTCGCGCGACGCTCATGGCCGGTATCATTGCCGCAGAAGCCGAGGCCGACGCGGTCGCGCAACAGCAGTATCAGTTGGCGCAGCAACAGCAGCAGCAACAGCAGCAGGCCATGGGATCTCCGCGATCCCCCGCGTCACGCTCTCTCTCGCTGGCTCCGTCGTCGCCGACCGCCGCCACGCGCGGTGTGCCATCCGAGGCCGGTGCCGCAGAGTCCATCGCTGCCGCCGCTGCGGCTGCTGCTGATTCGGACGTGCCTCCGCCGTCGCCCATGTCGCCAGCGACCGGCGATCGCCTCACCGTCGCTACGTTCGCATCGTCCGGCAAGGACTCGGCCTACTACTCGCGCGCGTACTCGATGGCGTCGTCGACCGACCGGCCCAATACCATGGCTTCGGATGTGCCCGCTACGCCAACGACGCCCGTGGATGGCGGCGCAGCAGGATTGGGCTCGCGCTCGACCGTCGACTTTATGGCCATGTCCATGGAGGAGCAGTTTGCAGCGCTGCAGTCGGAGCTGTCCGGGTTCACGCCCGAAAAGCACATCAAGGGCCCGCAGCTGCCCACGGTGTCGGCGGCAGGCGCCGCGGCCATGGGCGTGCCCCACCAACCTATGCAGTCGTCGTCGGCCTCGCTCGCGGCCGGAGCCACGGTGCCCACGGCGCCACCGCGCGCGATCGACACCCGCCGGATGCGCGAGGAGACGCAGCGGCAGTCGTTCGACTTGCTCAAGGCCCTGAGCTCGCTGGAGCGCCAGCTGGACCAGGTGGCTTCAGTGGACCACCCGCACCACGCGGCGCGGGTCCTGGCGGCGCCTGGCCGTACCGGCAGCCCCGGCGCCCCCTCGCCGCGTTCTGGCCGGCCCTTGGCCCGCGGATCGTCCGGTCTGGCCATGCGGTCGGCGTCCGTTGGGGCTCCCGACCCGCGCGACTCGACGTACTCGTACGCGTCGTCGTCGGGGTACTCTGGCGACTGGGACGGCGCGTCGGCCGTCAGCTACTCGTCGGCGGCACAGCTGAACCGGTCCGGGTCGGTGTCGTCGCACGCGTCCGGTGGGTACATGCCGCCGCCGGTGCCACCGATGCCGTCGATCACGTCGCCCACGTCCACGTCGTTCCTCGGGTTTGCGCGGTCGGCTAAGGGCGTGGACGCGGTGTCGATTGCATCGCGCGAGTCGGAAAAGTCGGGCGAGGAGAGCGACGGCAAAAAGAAGAAGAAGCTTAAGAAGCCGCCGGTGCTCGCGGCGAGCGGGTTTGGGCTTGGGATGGGAATGGGTTCGATGTAGTCGGCTGTCCTTTTTTTTCCTCCTTAGAATGCAATATGGTTTGTGCCCTCCAGTACGCCGTACTTGTCTGTTCCGTGTGTGGTCGGTCGGTCGTTGCTCCTCTTTGAATTTGCAAAATTAATCCCCCACAAAATTTTCGGCCACCGGCAAAAGTGCAGCAAAATGGCACCATCGCTTGGAGGCCGGTCCCCTTCGCGCAGCCCGTCTCGAATCCGCCCCAAAATGGACTCGCCGGCGTCACCGCCATCAACGACAACAGAAACTACTGCAGCGACCGCAGAAACCGCACCGCACTGTGGCCGACCAACGACATCCTCGGCGGCCATTGGCGCACACCTGCAACAACACCACCACCGTCACCAAGTGCATGAACGAGGAGGAACGGCTCGCTACGCGTCCATTCTGCCCACCGACAGTCATCAAAGTGGGGCCTTGGTTGCATCGCCGCCACCGCTGGCGAAGCGCGCCGTGGGCGGGCTGCCACCGCTCCGGTCGTCTCTGTCGTCAAGTTTCTTGGCGGGCGATGCACTGGCTCCGTCTCCAGCGCGCTCAGCTCCACCTCCGCCAGGGCTCGGCCCCATTGGCGGAGCACTCGGTCTGGGCAGCCTTGCACGCGGCAGCAGCGGCAAGTCTTCCACCTCGCTCTTGGAACTGGCTGCGGCTCACAGTAGTGCCGCGCCGCCGCCAGTAGCGCCGCCAGCCATGTTTGCTGCGGTCTCCGCCGCTTCCGGTACAACCGCACCTCGGTTCCTTGGCTCGCCTGGCAAGTCAGCGTCGTACGCGCATCTTGGCGATCTGATCGGGGTGGGGTCGCTGCTTTCGCGGGGCGGCGGCGGAGCTGCTGCTGCTACTGCTGGAGATTCCGGGCCACTGTTGTTCGGGTCATCCAGCGTCGCGGGTCTGTCGCGAGCTGGGTCGGCTGCGTCGCTCGGGATAGGCGGGACTCCCGAAGAGTCGCAGCTCGAGCGGTCCATGTCGTCCTTGTCCATGGTGCGTCTTTCGTTTCTTGCGATTTTCTTTCTTCCTTCCTTTTTGGTCCACTTGCAGCACAGTGCATTGCCGTCTGTCCCTGTGCATCGTTATACTTCACGATTCTGATGACGTGACGCCGAATACTTTTTTTTTTCCGAGCCTGAATTTCTTGCTTTATTTTCACGCTGCTCTCTACATGTTTTTATCTCTCCCCCATTACCCATTGATCACGCCGAATCGTATCTGACACCAGCAACTTTGTTCGCCATGTGCTGCTGCTGTGCTGCGTGCCGGCTCCTGCCAGCAGCTTTTCTCTTTGCGGCGCCGCCTCCTCGCTCTTTTCCCTTTCTCTCTCATTCTCTCCTCGACCTCCATACCATAAGAAATTGTTAATTAACCATGATCCGCACCCAGTCCTCGAGCCTCTTTCCGGCACCGTCGCTGCCGGCCTCCTCGGCATTCGCCAACATGTCGTCGCCGGCCATTTTCTCGTCGCTCAACCACCACATGGCCACCCTCCACCCGCTTGCCGCCATTCTATGGGACACTCAGTCGCGGGTATGTATCATTATAAAAAAAATGGAGCTTGATCAAAATCTCACCATAATAAAAAAACAGTCGGAAAGCGCGCTGGCGTTTGCCGGGTCCATGGTCTCCGGATCAGACCTCCTGCTGCGACAATTCCACGGCATCCTCGCCCTCTACTCGGCCGCCATGCGCGACTGCCCGCCCGGCACCACCACTTTGCTGTGCGCTGCCACCAATGCGCCTGCACACCTGCGCCAGCTTGGAGTAGCGCTCCCGGCCGAGGCCAACATCATTGACGCTTCGGACACGTCAATCGTCACCGAACTGCTGCGCGTGGCCCTCTGCGGTGCCCGCCAGATCACCGTCGTCTCGGACAGTCTCGGCATTCAAGGCGCCATTCGGTACATTTTCCAACCATTTTTACATTATTGCATGAATTATTGACGCCGAAATCAATACGACAGGCACCTTTCCGAGGCCGGTCGCACCAATGTGATTTGGATCACGTCGCTTCCCATCCCGCAGTTGATGGCCGCGCTGCCTGCAGTGCATGTGACGCCCATGGAGGACCTGTTGTGGACTGGCCTCCCGCGCTCAGCGTCGGCTCTGTCATTAACTGGCTCGACCACCGGCGCTGCAATGGCTCCCCAGCTGTCAACGACCACCACGGGCGGGTTCGCGGCGAGCATGTCCGCGACGCACCTGTCAGGCTCGATGCACGCTACTCCATCGCCGCTCCGATACTCGTCTTCAACGGCCCACCTCTCGCCGGGCATGGACTCGATGTCCATGGAATCATACTATGCCCAGCAACAGCAGCAGCAGCAATACCTCCAGTACCAGCAGCAGCACTATCACGGACAATCACACCATCGCAAGGCACACCAGTACCCGCAGCATCAACAGGGCTCCTCGGTTGCAACTCGCTCGCCATCCCCGCCGCCGCCACCACCACCAAACGCGACACCAACAACCACCACCTCGTACCCAGCCTCGCGTGCCGCAGCCTACCATGCCGGCGGAGGCGGCGCGCCCGCCACTGGTCCGTCGCAGTACCCGCACCCGCAAGCCGCCGGGAAATGGGTGCCCGTGAACCCTCCACCGGACTCGGAGCACATTCCACTCACTAACGTGTCGTTTGGCCCGCTGTACCATGCGTTGCACCACCCAGCGATCCGGGACCGGCTCGGCCCTCACTTTAACCTGCCCATTGACCTGTCGCTGCTGGGCGGCATCCTGAAGCAAACCATGGACCCGTTCTCGGGCCTCAAGCTGTACTTGCAGGCGGCCAGCGAGTGCGGGTTGCTGCGGCTGGCGCACTTGGGATCGCGGTGCCTGCTGCGCGTGACCAACCCGGCATGGCTAGCGGCATGGGAACCGTACCCGGCCGACTCGGTCCTGATGCCGGGCATTCCGAACCCGAACAGCGGCGGCAGCGCGCGGTCGGGTAGCTCGGCGAGCCTGGCCGGCATGTCCTCGTCTGCGGCAGCAGGAGCAGGAACCACTGCCAATGGTGGCGGGACAGCAATCGGAGCTGACCGATCGACCAACGGAGGAAGCACGGCGGCCGCAACCCCGCGCCGGCCTTTAACCGAAGCCGAGCTGCAGCTCTATGTGCCGCTTCTGCACGCCTTCTGCCTGGCACGGTTGCGGTATCCGCCGCCGATCCGCACTCCCGCGGTCGGCCCATTGCTGAAACCCATGTTTGCGCGCGGAGAACTGGCACCCTGGCGCAAGCTCTCCGAGTACCTGGCCGACGCCGAGCGCCGCGGCGTGGTGCGACTCGAACGGCTCGGAGTCAATGGCGACGTGGAGGTCGAAGTCAATCTCGAGACGTGCGGCGCGGTGTGGGAGGACGTGCGCGCGCGGTATGGCGCGTTCCGCGAGGCTCCACCGCCGGGCGTGTCGCCGGCCTCGATGCACGACTCGCCGCCTACGCACTTGCCGACCCCGCCCTCCACGGGGTATGGTGGTGACTCGGTGGGTCCTTCTCGGCCCGACTATGGCGTTGGCCAACTGCAGTACCAACAGCAGCAGCACTATGACTATGGCGGCGCTCCGCAGTACGCGTGTGGACCTGCGTCTCATTATGGCGGTGCGCCAGCAGCACCCGCGTGGCCCTATGCGTATGGTGGTGCGAGCGGCGGAGCAGCAGCGCAACAACCACAACAGCGTCACGCGCTGCCGCCGCCGGGATCAGGTACTGGATACAGCCCGTCCCCGTCGTCGGGATCGACTGCATATCCCGGCTACCCTCAGCACCAGCACGTGCAGTCGCAGTCGCCTCGTCAGCGAGCTCCGGCACCCGCTCATGGGCATGCTGAAGCAGCTGCGCCGTCCGCCCCTCACGCTGCGGCTCAAACCACGGCGACTACCCCCTCCACCGTCAACACTACCACTGCCACTGCAAGCCTACTGTCGAGCGAAGAGTCCGAAGACGACGATGCGCCTCTGACGTTTACAGCGCGGCCGTCTACGAGCCTGCGGAACCATGACGCGAGCTGATCCCCCACTTTCACTTTTTTTCGATCTCTGCGAGCGGACCACCTGGTGTGACGCGCTCGGCCCTTCATATTTATTTAGTAATATTTCACCTACCTGCATACGGATACATACTTGCACCGAGAGTATACGTCCCAAAAATTCAAAAAAAGAGTATATTCCGCGCCCACCCACACAAGATTTTCAGAACAGTCCAAACTTCTTCTTCTTCTTCTTACTGTCGCCGCCCTCAGCCGCGGCCGCATGCCCAGTACTAGCGCCAGCAGCGACGCGCGCGTCCTGCTCAGCGATCTTCTTGCGCTCCTTCTCGGACGGTTCCGGCAACGGCTGCGGTCCGGCGCCGTACCCGAACGTCGGCTGGTACTGCTCGAACTCGCGCGGGTTGCGCAAGTTCTTGAGATCGTCAACGAATTTGCCGGGGGTGACAATGTGCGTGGACCCAATCAGCACTTCCTTTCCCGCGGCCGCCGCCACCTCGTACGTGGCGCGAATCTCCGAGTACGTCATCCCACCAAGGACAAAAATAACCGTGCGGCCGCCCTTGGGCGCCGCCATGGACCCGGCATCGCTACCGCCGGCGCCACCGGCAGTCCCCGGCTTCTTTTGCTGCCACGTCGGCTTGGTGGATCGCAACGACGTGCCGCCCGTCTTGGCGGGACCATCAGAGGGAGCCGGTTGCGCGCCCAGGTACGGGAACGCGTCGGTCTCCAGGGAACCGGCGACATGGTCCTCGAGCAGAGACTTGACGGCCGGCGTGAACCGCGACTGCACGTATTTGCTGTCCTCGTCGTCGTCGGTCGACTTTTTCTTGGTGTCCTTTTTCTTCTTGTCACGCTTGCCCTCCTGTTTATTTAATGTTGTGGTCGATTGTCAGGGGTGAGAAATCGATTGGAAAGTGGAAAAAAACATACACGACTGAGCTTGACACCCAACAAAGCCATGTTGGTGATGGCTTCGGCAAGTGACCCGTCAATGTTGGCGTGCTGGAGCAGCTTGCGGCGATCGTCGTCTTGGACGCCTTCCTTAGAGATGATGTACATCATCAACAAGCGAACCTTGTCGTAAGGGCTACATACACACGCATGAGAGAGATGTCAGCTGCCCGTATTCAACGATTGTAATAATAAATAGTACCTCAACGCAGGATCGTCCAGCAATGGCACCATGTCCGAGACGAGGTTCTTGGGCTTGGCACCCTCCGACGTCTCGCCGGTCGCCATCGTCTGCTCAATGTCTCCGACTTCCACCAGCTTGTGTCGCTGGATCGAGTTCATGCATTCTTGCGTCAAGTTGATGTGGATCGAGTACTGAATTATTCTTTGGTGATCAGATTTCTCATCACAGAGGCAGAAAATTGAAGACGAGCATACCTTTTGCTTCATCTCCTGGAACTGCGGCATGGCCGCAAGAGTGTCCTTGAGGGTTTTGAGATCCGCTTGGCTGTTAAAATAAACTTCAGTTGTATGTTGAGCATCTATGAAATGAAAAAGAAAACAAAACGAACCCGCCGCCGCCCCCCATGGCCGCGTTCGCAGCCTTGTTTTCGCTTAAAAACTTGTTAAACATGGCCAGAATGGTATCGATCGCCTCCGCAACGTGCTTGTGGCGCATTTGGACCCACAGGTGATCATTGTCGTCAAGCGGAACCTCCTTGTTGCCGTCTTTGCCGTCCGACTCGGTGTAGTTGTAGAGGTACTTGCCGTCCGACAGTGGGAGCACGTCGTAGGCAATCGCCTGGTACGTGAATTCGTGCACGAGCGGAGCATTCATGTCGAGCGAGCGATCCACAATGATGAGCGTCCCCTTGTTGTCGTTGGTCGTCTATTACATATTTTTGGGTGAGTATGTAATGCCAGGATCTGTGCACCGCATAACAATATAAAATATACGAACAGGAAACCCAGGATCCATCTTGCTGTGCTGCTCGAGCGAGTTCAACAACATGTGCGCAAACTTGCCCGAACGGGTGTTATCTGGATCCCCCGGCTTGTAGTACCGAATGTACGGCAGATCGCCGAGCGTGACCAGCAACGACGTCAGCTTCTGAGCAATCACGCGCATTTCCGACGACTGAGCGGGCAACCCTCCGGCCTCGGGCGAGAACAGCCGGAAGAACGACGCGGGCGAGTCGAGCGAGAACACGCGGTGCTCCACGGGCACAAAGTCTACGTACATTTCCTTCAAGTTTTTGATGTACCGCGCGGCCCCCGAGTTGGTGATCTTTTCCATGAGACTGTCGGGCAACGTCCCGACAAAAAACAAGTGTGCGGCCGCGTACAGCGGTTTCTTGCCGCCCCCAGGAACAAAGTCGATAATAAAGTGCTGCACGGCCTCGGGCGTCGGGGTCAAGAAATAGAGCGCCTCGAGGTTTGGGTACGGCTGCCGCTTCTTTGTGCACATTTCCACCAGAGTCACATTCTCATCGAGAATATCAAACATCTTCAGCGACGCATTGAGCAGCTTGATGGATACCGGGTCGACCACCATGATCTTCCACTTGCCCGCGGGCTGCACGAACCGGATCATGTCGTGGATCATCCCTTTTCACATGAATATATATTTTTTTATTGGTGATCACTCATTTCCCAAAAAAAAAAATTATGAGTTATTGGCGTACGCCGCTTCGTGACCTCGCGCAGGGAAAAGCCCGTGTATGGTTGGAGGGCCATTAATTTTTAATAACTTAAAGTACGTGGGATTAGTGGCGCAAGTGAAAGAGAAGATGTGAAAAATTATTTTATTCAGGCGGACGCGACCGAAAGGTGCGACTCAGAAAAAAAAAATTGCAAGTAAAAATATAAAGGGCCGCGCAACGCGTCAGGACGCCGCCGCAGCAGGAAAAAAAGGACGAGATGGGCGGATGCAAGTGAGGAGTGGAAGCGAGGTTGGGAACACTGTGAAATCACCCAAGCCCAAGTTAGTCTCCAAATACTGCCAACAAAAAATGGAGTCATACCAGATATCGATTTGCCCACAGCGCTCAAGGAAGCACAGACTCCACATCCAGTCAAATGGAACCGTTTCATCAAGGAGAGAAAAAAGAAGTGCGAAGACAAAGAGAAAAAAGACAAGAGATATCAAAGGTGGAGGGAGGACAACAACATCGGGAGGGCGACTAGGGGAAAGAAAAAAAATTCGTTACAAGAAAGCGCACTTCTTCTTCTTCTTTTCCGGCTTCTCCGGCAGCTGCTTGTTGATTTGCCGCACCAAGTCAAAGAAGACTTCGTCCACGTTGATCTTCTTTCGTGCCGACGTTTCAAAGAATGAGCAGCCCCATTGACCTGCCAATTGGGCGCCGGCGTCCTTTTTCACGACCCGATCGTCCTCCAGATCGCACTTGTTTCCACAGAGGACCATTGGGACCTATTGATTTATTGATTGATACCAGTGAGACAAGTTGTCGTGCTTTCAAAGTGACAGATGAAAAAGGTAAACGAACCTTCTCGGCATCCTTCACCCGCATGATTTGCTCGCGGAGCTCATTGAGGTCATTGAACGTGGCCTGCGATGTAATCGAGTACACGAGAATGAAGCCCTGGCCGTTCTTCATGTACAGATCGCGCATGGCCGTGAACTGCTCGGTGCCTGCCGTGTCGAGGATCTCAAGCATGCACTGCTGCGAATCCACCTCCACCTGCTTGCGGTAGCTGTCCTCGATCGTTGGGTCGTATTTTTCAACGAAGATCGATTGGACGAATTGGACCGTCTGTATTGCATACAAGTCAGATACTTTTTACTTGGTCCGCTTGTCGGGAGAGTGGCGGTCATCGCCAAATTAACGCCTTTAAGGAAAAAAAGGAGGCGTACCAATGCGGATTTGCCGACGCCACCAGCGCCGAGAACCACGAGTTTGTACTCACGCATGATGCAAGGATAATGTAAAAGAACTCAAGGGCGTTCCGGTCGAGAAAGCGATGCGAGGTGATAAAGTGTGCCTGTGGAGCAGCGAGGAAAAAAAAAAAGTCATGTCAGTTTAAATTTTTTCAGCCTAATATTGTGGCAAGAGTGTCGGGGCACAGGTGCAGGTCGAGCGGAGAACGAGACGCTGGGTGGTACGAAGGCGCGAGGTGCAGGATCGCACGCCAGAAATATAATATACGAGTATTATTTTATTTCCACTTGCACGATTGCAGGCTCGGGCTAAAAAACCAACGATACTCGGCGATTGATTTCACGTGCGACGTTATGGATATGGAATCGCTCGCACGCACAGTATCCGTCGGTATCCGTCGAATCGAGGCGTAGGACGGCGGGCGGTTGTGAATATTTTGAATATTTTTGACGCACCACAAAAAAAAAAATCGATCTTGCTGTTTCGAAGAAAACGAAGGGGGTACGAGTACAATATAGAAATACCAACCTTTTTTTGTCGCTTTTGTTGTTATTATTGTTGCTGCAATTCGATCCGGCCGAGGATGGGGAATCACGGCGGGTTGGTTGTGCGGCAGGAAGGAATCAATCCTATTTCCTATTTCCGAATGCTGTAGCGGAGAGCAGTCGGATCGATCAGTCTCTTTAATAGGTGGTATTTCGAAAGGCGGAAAGGAATTCACCTCGTGATGTGTGGGGGGAAAGTGCGGTTATTAGGTGCGCGAGCTGTGTGCTGGAAGGGAAAAATAGGGAAGTCCACATAATTACAGATCGTTCATCATATATATTTTGACTCACCACTTGGAGAACGTGGTTCGGAACATGTCTGCCAAGTACCCGAGGCTCGTGTGGCAGTCCGAGCTGTTGAGCCGGTCCATGGCCGCCGGAAGCTGCTTCTCGATCCGTTCGATGCGTGATCCGCTCGCGGGATGCGTCGACAGAAACTCGGGTGGCCCACCCTTGGATGCCTCGGCCATGCGCCGCCAAAACCCAACCGCCTCACGCGGGTCATAGCACGCTTGCGCCATCAGCAGCAGCCCAATCTGATCGGCTTCGTTTTCCTATTACATAATGCAATCGGTAATTTGTGTATCCGATAATGGCAACATTAAAAAGTATGCATACCATCTTGCGGGAAAAGGGCAGCAGGACTCCAAGCTGGGTGATCATGCGACTCAGAGACATTGATGCATCAAATACGACCGAGATCATGATTTGGCCCTGTAGTATCAATGTCATTAAGTATTCCAAAGCAAATAAGAATTGTAAAAGCAACGCACAAGCATGAGAATCTTGGTAAATGACATTTTCTCGGCCGAGTGCCGGGCAAGCTGGTGCGCGATTTCGTGGCCAAGGACCGCTGCCAGCCCGCTTTCGTTCCCGCACACGGGCAAAATGCCAGTAAACACGAATACCTTGCCACCCGGGAGGACAAATGCGTTCAACTCTTTATTTACGCTGTCATGGTGTGTACCAGAATATAAAGATGAACGACCAAACACACCTTTCGAGTCAATGACGTGAAATTCCCAGCCAACGTCCTCCATGCCGGCAGCCTGCACAATGCGCTGGGCCACTTTTTTCACCATGAGTGAGTACGGGTGGTAGCTGGGCAAGAAGCGACCCTTGTACTCGGCCATGATTTCCGAGTAGGCCTCTTTGGCCATGAGCGATTCCATTTCGGGCGTGCAGTCCATGAATCGGCGGCGGCCGCTGAGTGGAACCTCCTCCAAGTGTGCCACGTAGTACGCGCCGGATCCAACGGTAAAGATGCCGACGCCATACATGGTGCGGCGATCAGACCATGCCGGGCGAGCTGTTTATATTCATCTTTTTAGTCCCTTGCTTTGCGTTGAGCGTGGACACAGTCACACAGACAAACCATTTGCGAATCGATTCCGGGGCGCCGACTGAAACGCGCGTTTCGCCACGGCCGAGGATTGCAGTTGGCTGCGACCAAGTAGTGGCCAGGATCGGGCGGCCATCTGGTTCGATCTGAGCCACATAATTATTTGTAATATTTCGTTTACGAAAGAGTGAAAAGGCTTTATGCATCAAGCTTTGGCTTGTTGCGTGCCTAAACTTGACCACCGTCACCTCATGACGGAAAAATGGGTGTCCCTTGTTCTCGGTTGGCATTGTTCTTTTGGGTATAAAAGCACTCATTGCCCGCTCTCGGCCCTCTCATCGACACGCTCACTTTGCATTCATAAACCTTTGTATATCCCATTAAATCTTGGTTGTGGACTTAGAGGAAATACAAAAAATGCGGAACCCGTCTTCTTTTGTGGCACTGGCACTGCTCGCGCTCAATGTAGCCGTATCGGTCCAGGCCGCAACTTACAAGTTCGGCCTTGCGCTTCCCATCAGTACGTTGCGATTCAGCTTTCCTTGTCATTGCCATGAATCATATTTTGACTCCATTTTGAAATAGCTGGCGCCGATGCCCCAACCGAACTGGTCGCGGCTATCCGCGACCTCGTCACCCTCGGCATGGAGGATGTGAATGCCTGGGCGGCCACCAACTTTCCTGGAAACACCTTTGTCCTGTCCAACATGTACGGTGGTTGCCATTTTTAGCTTGGCCCCACAAAAGATACACGAGTGTCTCACTAACCTTCCAAAAATAACTGTAGTTACGATACGCAGAGCTCGGACGCAGTGGCAGTCCGAGCCATGTTTGATGCCAACCAGTCCGGCATTGTTGGCATGATTGGCGAGTTTGGCAGCGATGCGACCATGCCCATGGCCCTCGCTGGAAACCAGTTTAACGTATGTAACTTTATCTATCAAGCCAATTCGAATACACAGTCCATAATAACAACCAAAAATAGATCTGGCAATGCTCGGGCTCGTCCACAACCCCGCAGCTGTCGGACAAGTCGCAATTCCAGCGCTTCTTCCGCACGATCCCGCCCGATAATGTCCAGGGCACTGTTCTTGCGCTCTTTGTGAAAAAGATGGGCTGGGACTCGTGCGCGGTCCTTGCCGTGTCCAACACCTTTGGCGAGGGTCTCACTTCGCGCTTCCTGGCGACGGCAGCCAACCTCAAGCTCAACATCATGACCGTGCAGACGTTCTCCACGTCGTCCGAGACTGCCATTGCTAATGGCTACCTTGGTGCCGTTCAAGCGATCCGCAACTCTGGCACACGCATCGTGCTCTTGTACGTTGTTATCTTAATTACATGTATTCGTTGGATATGGACTCACTTTTGAGTTGAATAGCTTTGGCACGGAAACCGACTTTGCAGCAATCGCAAAGGACGCACAGTCGCAGGGCATCATTGGCAACTCGGAGTGGGTCTGGGTAGGCACCGAGGCGGTCGCAGTCTTGTCGCAGGCGCTCGTCAAGCACAAGTTCTCGCCGCAGGTTCTCCAGCTGACGGACGGCATGTTCTACCCGTTCATCAAGGAAAAGGGCGACCAGTTTCTCCCGTTCCTTGCGCGGTACCAGAAAAAGTTCAACCAACCCGACACTCCTTACTACGGCACCGTGACGCTGGATTGCGCCCATGCGCTTGCCCGTGGTATTGCTGCGATGGTCAAGCAGATTGGTATGCCATGCATTTTCCCTTTTCAGACAATGGACTCATATAAGTATTATTGAATAGGCGAAAACAATGTCCTCACTCGCAATGTCGGCAACAAGAGCATCAGCGACTTTGTGCAAAACTTCACCTCACCGACCTCTGGCGCCGTCAACTTTAATGCGCAAGGCGATCGCACCGGTCTCTTTACCATTTACAACATGTACCAGGGCAGCGTGGCCCCGGCCGCTGAGCTTGATGTGGTGGCGCTGGCCATGACCAAGTCCGACACTCCGGCCAAGTTCTTCGGCGGCTCCACGGCAGTGCCCCTCGACAAGCCGATCCAGGCGCGCAAGTACCCGATGTACACTGACGTTGGCGCGATTGCCGTGCTGGGCCTTTCGGCGGTCTTGGTCGTGCTCGTGATTGGCACCTACGGATTCCTTGTGGTCCACCGCAACCACCCAAACGTGCGGCAAATGTCGCTGCCGATGCTGGGCCTGATTTCGCTCGGCCTGTGCATGACGCTGGGGAGCACGGTGCTGTGGGTCGACACCCCAACGGCGCTGACGTGCAACCTGAACCGCTGGCTCTTTGTCATTGGCTTTGAGTTTACGATGGGCGCGACGGCTGCCAAGGCTTACCGCGTATGTTTTTTCACATTTCTATATTTCGGGTACTCGTCCTCACCATCATTTTTTTTTTTTTTTTTGAATGTTGTATGTAGATCTGGAAGATCTTTGACAACTCGACGCTGCGCAAGCTCAACAAGCTGTCCAACACGTACTTGATGCTCGGGTGCATTTCCGTCATCTTGATCCAAGTTGCCATCCTGGCCGTGTTTACCGCCCTTGCGCCGCCGTCGCCGCAGCTGCGCACCTCGTTTGAAGCATACTATTACGAGTGCGCGTCGTCCAACCCCTCTCTTGACCGCGCTTTTGCCATCACGTCGCTGGTTTACAATGGTATCCTGGTGCTCGCTGTCACGTACCTGGCTTACAAGACGCGCAAGGTACCTTGTTTATTCTTTTATGGTATCCCAGGACCAGTAGCTGACAGGTTATAATACAGAGCTACTCGCAATACCGTGAGAGCGTGTACATCATGTATAGTCTGCAAAACATCTTTTTGAGCGCGCTGATTGTCAGTCCGTTCCTGTTCATCAACCTCGGCGATTTCAACCTCGGCGCGTACTTTATTCGGGCCCTGACCGTCAACTATGCGGTCACGTTCACGTTCGTGTGCCTTGTGGGCCGCATTGCGCTCGGATTGCACCAGGCCATCACCAAGACATCGGCCACGGGCGTCAAGATGTCCCTGTCCAACAATGCGAGCTCTTCCAACGGCGGCATTTCCTCCGGCGAGGTGCTTCCTGGCAAGCCGACGACTCTGGTTCGTTTTTTCGTTTTTCTTATTTTGTTTTGAGACAAATTGAGCTAACAAACAAAAAAAAACAGACGGGCAAGTACCCAGTCAAAGTCGCCAATGCGCTGTTCAAGACGTGGCACACGCACCGCCTAACGCTGTTTGCGCTCGAGGGTTTCCTGGGCATGACGCGCATGAACAACGACGCCGAGCAAGGCAAGCTGTTCAAGCTGCGGTCGATCCAGTTTGATCCCTCGCCGGCATCGTACCCGCTGTGCCTCGAGATCCGCGCCGACTCGACGTCATACATGATCCAGTTCAACAAGGAAGACGACAAGCTCACGTGGGTGCGTGCGCTGTCGGTGCACTGCCTCGTCATGTCCAAGAGCTCCGCTACCAAGTCGAGCATTCCGGGCATGTCAACGGCGGGGGCTACCGGCGGGCAGGCTTCTACTATGGCTCCGGGGATGGCGGCGTCGCGCGCCATGCAGTTCACCGTCACGGGCGGGCACCACGGCGCCATGAGCCAAGTGCAGTCGCAGTACAAGCCCTCAAGCTAAAATGGTAGCATACCTGTATTAATATCTATGATAAAACGTGTACTATTTGTTTATGGCCCAGTGCGTTGTATTGTTTACCCTTCCTCCTCGTCGTTCTGCTTGCGGCGATCGAGCATAATGTACTCGCCCCGTCCACGCGCAACAGCACGAGGGCTAGCAGGACTGACGGGTCGCGATCCAGAAGCCTGGCGCGTGCGGTGGTGGTTGTACCAAGCGATCCCAACCATGGACAACAGCAACCCGGCGACGTTCTGCAGCGACAGCGAGTCGCCAAACACCAGCATACTAGCGGAAATCAGCACAATTTCCTTGGCCAGGCCGGCAACCGAAAGCGCCAGCACGCTGGTGCCCTGGATCAGCAAGAACTCGCACGCGACCATCGCAAATGCCAGAACTCCGCCCAGTACCAAGAACATATTGAGCCATGCGTCGCCGCCGGCGCCGACCCGCGGATCGGCCGGCTCTTGGCCCACCAGCGATACGATTCCCAGAAACACAGTCATGAATGGTGACAGCGTGTACAGAGTGGCAATGGCGCCGCCGCTCGCTTTCCGTGGTGGTAGTGGAGACGGTGATGGGTGCAAATGAGTGGTGGCAGCATCAACAGCATGGGTGGCAGCGCCGGCGGCTTGGGTTTCGTGCCAGCGCATCAGGAGCTGCGTCAGCGCCCACCGCACGCCCGAGCACGCGGCGGCGCCCAGCACACACGCCAGGCCCAGCGGCGTGTACTTGACGTCGCCCTCCACGGCAAGGCCCACGCCCATGAGGATCGTGGACAGGATCATGACCAGGCGCGGAGTGATGCGGTCCAGACCGAATGCCCAGGCCGAGACTAGGACGAATACGGGGGCCGAGTTTTTCACCTTTTTCATTTTCCCTTTGTCAGGTTTTTTTTAGAGAGGAGATCAGCGAAAAAGAATGCAATACCATAATGTAGGCGGGAATGGTGACTGATCGCAGGGCCGTGTTGGACAGGAAAATGTCGAGGGCAGCAAAGATCGATGCCGGGACCGCATACACAAGGTACCCCGAGCGCCAGTCGAGAAAACGAAAGGAAGCGCGTAATGGGGCGAAACGAGCACGCAATAGCACATGAACCACGAGCGCGCACAGGGCAAAGACGATCGCGCTCTGCAGGGCCGAGGCGGCTGCGGGGCTGCGGTAGTCAAAGTACTTTTGGCCGAACAGTTTCTTGTCTGTTTTTCATTTCTTTGTTAATTTCATACCATTGCTGGAAGGGCAAGTAATTGACGGACTGTATATACTGTATAAAGTGCAATGGGCACCGTGAGTATTACGCCAAGGGTCGATCGCAGAAAAAAAAAAAAAGAGAATACCTGAGCACCGTAGACGACGCATACCACCCGGCGATGCAGGCGACATTGACCACGGTGGTGCGATCGAAAGCTCCTCTTGTCATCTGGTCATACTTTTTAGGTGTATGAGCGTGGTTGAAAGAGAGCGCCCTGTGTCGCTGCGTTAATTCAAAAATTCAAAAAAAAAACAGATGATGAGAAGAGCAGCAGCAGCAAGAGCAGCACTGACCCGCGCCGCAGGGCTCCAACAACAACGACGCGTCATCAGCACTGCCACAATCAGTAAAGCAGCCGAAAGAAACCTCGCCTTGGCCGCCGCGTTCGACCTGCCACCCTCCAATACTTCCTCGTTGAATGGTCGCCCAGTGAAGAGACAGCGAGCAGTGGGCCTGATGAACGACCCGGCCCTGGCCAGCCCACAGTCCATGGTCGAGGCCGCGCGCGCCGCCACTGCGTCCGCCCACGCGCTGGTCGCCTCCTTGATAGCTCGTGGCGCCGACGGCCGCCACCTGACCCTGGCCGAGACGCATACACTGATCGACGACTTTGACGCGCTGTCCAACGCGCTGTGCTGCGTGACCGACACCGCCGAGCTGCTGCGCAACTTGCACCCGGACCGGCAGTGGTCGGCCGCCGCCGACGCAGCGTACGCGTCGCTGTCGTCGCTGCTGCACACCTTGAACACCGACCACGCGCTGTACGCGGTGCTGCGGTCTGCCGCCGACGCGCATGCCGCCGACTTGCCCGACCTGGATGCTCGCAACGCCGCCGTGTTCTTGCGCGACTTTGAGACGTCCGGGATCCACTTGCCCGAGGCCACGCGCCGTCAGCACGTCGAAATCGCCGACCAAATCAACCACCACGCCCGCGACTTTTTCGCTTTCGAGTTTGGCGCCATTGACGTACCGCTGTCGGCCGCTGACTGCGCGACACTGCCGCCGGACCTGGCGCCGCTGGTTCGCACGCTGGACGAGGACTCCACGTCTGAGAACTTCCGCCTGGCCATGTCCCCAGACACGGCCGCACGGCTGGTGACCACGTCTCCGGCACCAGCTGTGCGTGGCAAGGCGTGCCGGGTACTTAATGCCGCGTTCCCGCAGCAAGAGGCTCACCTGCAGTCCCTGCTGGCGTCCCGGCACCACATGGCGACGCTGGTCGGGTTCCCGGCATTCAACACCATGTTCCTCAAGGACAAGATGGTGCACTCGCCCACGCGCGTGCTGCGGTTCCTGGACCGGCTGGCCCGCGAGTCCCAGCCACGGCTCGACCGGTCGTTTGCGGCGCTGGCGCGCGAGAACGGGGGGCGGCCGGTCCTTGAGCCCGATCGCGGGTACTTGCTGCGCCAGATCCATCTCCGTGAAGTTGCAGCGACGATGCAGCAACAAAATAAACGGACGTCGCTTCCGACCCTCGGCACCGCCATGGCCGTGTTTGCCGACACCATCCACGCCATGTATGGCGTGACGCTATCGGTGGCCGGGTCGCGCGCGCACCTGGCGTCCGTGGGCGAAACATGGTACCCGGATGTGGTCAAACTGGTCGTCGGGTACCAGGGCCGCGACATTGGCACCATGTACTGCGACCTCGTGCACCGCACGCCGCCCAAGCTCGCGGCCGCGGCTCATTTCACTGTTCGTGGCCGCCGAGTGCCATCGGCCGTGCGCGGTGACTCGTACGACCAGAGTACGGGCGCAGCGATGCTGGCGGCCGCGACCACCGACATGCCGTCCGACGTGGCGGCGGCGGTGCAGCGTCCCGTGGTGGTACTGGCCACGTCGTTGCCCCGTGGACCGGGAGCGGGCTTGCCGTGGACGCAGGTAGAGACGCTGTGGCACGAACTCGGTCACGCAGTGCACTCGCTGCTGTCGTTTACGCCGTACCAGAACGTCTCGGGCACTCGGTGCGCGCTCGACGTGTCGGAAGTGCCGTCGATCTTGATGGAACTGGTCCTGGCGCACCCGGCAGTGCAGGCGCGGTTCGCCGACACCCAGCCTGGCGTGCAGCCGATCCCGCGTGCCGCCCAAGACGAAGAGATGATGGCTGGTTCGTCTTCCTCCCTGGAATTGGACCCCGCAAAAGTCTCAGCAGCCACCGTGGCGCGGGACATTGACCAGTGGTCGCAGATCGTGATGGCGGCGCTCGACCAAGTCCTGCACTCGGAGCTCGTGGGCCCCGAACACGGCAACGTCCCACCTCACACACTGGTAGCGGCTGCCCGGTCCGACCCTGCGCTCCTGCCAATGCTGGCGCCCCACCCATCGCTGTGTGCGGCGCTGACAGCGGTCCCATGGGACGCGCAGTGGGCCCCACACCTGCGCCTGCAGCACCTGGCGACCTACTCGGCGGGGTACTACACGTACGCGTGGTCGCGGGTGGTTGCCCACTCTATCTACAATGCGGCATTGCGCGATGCCGTCAGTTTGGACGAGCTCCGCCCTGGAGGGATGCGCATCTGGACCGAGTTTCTCGGGTGGGGCGGCGGCCGCGATCCGTGGGCGTGCATCCAGGGCGTCGTGGGCAATGTCGCGCCGCTGCGCCGGTACATTGACAAGGAATAAGAATAAAAATGCATTGTTTACTTAAGGTTCCTCAACAACTACCTCGGGCCGCTCCTCCTCGCGCATGGTGCGCTGGTTCGTGAGTTCCTCCTCGATCGTGCCGCGACTCGCAAACCGGACAATGGTCACTTCGCGCAATTGTCCCGCTGTAATAATAGTTGTGAGCAAATCAGCAGCAACAGCAAATAAAAAAGATGTGGACATACCACGAACGGCACGAGCAATGCCCTGCGTCTCGTAAGCGCGCGACGTGGCCTCGTCCTCGGCCAGGAACGGATGGCAGATAAACACGTGGTTGGCCTCGACCAAGTGCAGGCCACTGACGCTGTCCTGGTACGACAGGAACAGCACCTTGATGTTGGGATCCTTTTTGAACGACGTGACGGCCTTGCGCTTGGTCAGCACGTTCCCACCCGACAGCGACGCGTTGGGAACCCCAAGCTCCGTGAACGCCTTGCTAATGATGGACGCGAGCCGGCGGAACTGCACAAACATGATGATCTTGGCGGTCGGGTCGCGCTGGACGGTGCGCAGCGCCGTCTGCACCATGCTCTTGACTTTCGACCCATATTTGGCATAGTCAATCAGGTTGTCGCCCGTGTCCACGTCCATCCCATCGTCGCCGTCGGCGTGACCCTTGCCCACGGTCTCGGGCTCGGACGGCGCCAGTTTCATGCGCGTCATCACCCCAACTGGCTGGCGGCAAATAGCGCACCGCGAGTTCCACGCCTGCCGCATCTGCACCGAGCATGCGACGCAGTAGCAGTGGCCGCACGCGGTCATGGACAGCTCCCCATTGGCCTCAATCACCTCCATGCAGATTGGGCACTCTTGCTCGACGCTGTTCTCGACCGTCTCCAAGACCGCGGCCATAAAGTTGAAGGCGCGGGTCACGTCGTTCAGCTCGACGGTGGTGGTGTCAATGGTGCGCTTGAGCTGAATGACCAGGTTGACGGCCGCGCGGATCGCCTGCCGGTCCCCATCCGGGATCGCCAGCAGCGCGGCATTGTGGCGCGTGGCGCCGACCGCCTGGCTCTGCGACTGCGAGAACCCGCCGTCGGCGGCCTGCAAGTCGTCCATGGTGAGCCCAAGCTGGATCGACCAGCGTCGCGCGGCCGGGAACTGTGTGAGCTTGTTGACCACGTCGGCGCGCGCGCGGTCGAGCGACCGTTCCAGTTCGGTGATGCGCTTGGCCAGCCGGTCCATTTTGCCCGTCCGGTCGGCCTGCAAGCGGCGCGTCATTTCGGCCGCCGTCAGCACCTCGTCGTGCTCGTGCCCACGCGCATTGCCCGCGAGCCCCGCCAGCTCGTCCAGCAGCTGGTGGTGCTGCAGCGCCATGAGCCGCGTGGCCGCGTCGCGGCCCACCGCCGCCGCCGCCAGCCCGAGCTCCTGCGGGGTCAGGTGCATCCACACCGTCTGGTAGTGCACGGGCGGCAGCTTGAGGTCCGGGTTGGCCCGCCGCGTGTACTTGTTGAGGAACGACTGGACCGCCATGAACGCCGCCTGCGAGTTGTCGTTGGCGGGTAATCCGCGCACTTGCAGCAGTCGCAGCAGCCGCTCGGCCGCCGCGGGCGAGTCCAGCACCGGCGACCCCGTCAAGCCCAGCAGGAACCGGGTGCGGATCGCAAACAGGAATGCGCGAGTCTCGGCGGCCAGCTTGCGCACCGCCGGCGCCAGCTTGACCTCTTCCTGGCGGTTCTCGCCCCAGTGCATGCGGCGACGGCGGTGGTACCGCTCGCTCTGGTTGAGGCCGTCCATTTCCGTGGGCACAAACTCGTGCAGCTCGTCCACCACCACCCGGTGGAAAAAGATGCGGTCCAGTACCACCCCACCCTTGCGGGTGCCAAACCACTTGCGCCCGCGGTGCAGCAGGTCGCCAATGTAGTCGTCCAGCGCCTGCTGCATGTCCGAGACCACAATCTCGTCCTGGTCGTCGTCATCGCGCGGCAGCGGGTTCTCAAACTTGGACGATCCGGCCAGCTCGGCAACGCGCGCACGGTAGTTGGTGTTGTTGAGGAACGCCGTCGAAACAATCACCGCGTCGGCCAGCAGCACCTGGTTCCAGGTCAGTGCGCGGTAGTCGTGGATGGTGGTCAGCAGCAGCACTTTTGCGGTCCCCGGCAACGCCTTGACCGCCTCGGCCTGCCATTGCGCCGTCAGATCGCTGCGGCACACAATCAGGGTCGCGCGCGACGGAATGTACTTGCCAATGTCGCGGCGGGCAATCCCCAAGTCCTGGACCGACCGGAACGGGTTGGCTTGCAGCAGCGCCAGCGCCGAAATGGTCTTGCCCGATCCAACCCGCGATGCCTCGATCGCGCCACGGCACGACAGCCGCTGTACGGGGGGCATGCGCGGCGTCCAAATATCGGTGGCCGCAAACTCGTGCCGCTTGACGTGGTACAGCATGCCGCCTTTCCCCAGCCGAATATACGGCGGCTTGCCGTCGCCCAGCGGCATGACAATCTCGCGCGACTCCTTGTTCATCTCCAGCTCCGTGAGCCATGACAAGATGCGCCGCTGGTAGTCGTACAGGGGCAGCTTGAGGCCCGCGGGCGTCTGCACCAGCGACGTCTCGGCAGTGACTTCGTGCACCTCGGGCACCGCCAGCTCCAAAAAGTCGTCGTACTCTTCGCCGGCGTGCTCATTGTCGCCGGCGGATGCCGGCCTGGTAGTCGTGATCAGCGAGAAGGTGCCGGACGCCGCACCACTATTTGCAGACGACGAAGATGCGGCGGCGCCTTGGTTGCCATCCTCGCCATCAGCAGCTGCCACCGCTGCTGCCGCCGCCTCTGCCGCGCGGTGCTCGTCCTCCATCTCCTGTCCCTCGGACGTGGGCATGACGATCTGGTTGCGGAAGACCGCCTGCAGCCGGCGCGCATAGTGCTTGTCGTGCAGGTTGGTCGAGTCCCACATGGGTGACGACGTGGGGCCAAACATTTGCAGAATCTCACGAATGCGGCGCGTGACCCCAAACTCGCGCTTGCGCAGGGCGGCGTTGGTCTTGGCGGTACGCAAGTAGATGCACACCGAGTACGGGAACATCTTGGCAATCAAACCGCGCTCGGCAAACAAGGCGGCTTCCTCGGGCGTCACTGGCTTGTAGTTGCCCAGCTGGGTCGGCCTCACGACGACGCGAAGGTACGGCATCATTTCCTCGGTGATCGAGTGGGTGTTATCGCCTCCGGACATGGTTTGGTTGTGGAGTGCAAACAGGTCCTGGATCTGATCGCGCTCGGGATCGTACCACACGTCCGACTCGGCAAACGGTGCCTCGCCCTCGACCTTCCAAAGGTTGTAGAGGTGGTTGTTCTTGTCCTGTATTAGATAAAAGTGTCAGCGATACGTGCAAGGATTGACAAAAAAAAAAGGATAAGACGTACGTTCATGAACCAACGGGAAGTATTCGTGCGCTCTTGCTCGGAAAAGTAAGGGTCCCGGAGCACCAGTGCTTGGATTTCGGTTTTCTTGAGCTTGGCCGACTCTTGCGCGGTCCAGGTTTCCTTTTGCATGTTCTCGGGCATGCGCACCAGCACTTGGTCCCCTTGCATGCCCCAAGTCTGCGTAGAAGCGTCTCCATCAATAGTGCGGTGGGCCCGCGAGTAGAAAACGGCTGTTTATTTTTTTTTTTTCAATCGTCAGAAAAGCTGAGCAAACAAAATAAAAAAGTATAAGTACCGGGCTCGCGGTGCATCGAGAGTTCGGCGACAATGGGGAGCTCCTTCTTGATCCACTGGTGATCATCGTTCAAACCATCGGCAGGCACGGGGATCCGGTGGTTGAAGTTGACCTGGCAGGTGTGGAGAAGGAGATCGGGCTGGTTGTCGACCACCTCGCGGACGGCAGCGGCGCCAGTGGTGCCATTTGCCTCCGTCTCGACTTCATCGTCGTCCGAGTCGTCTTCAAAGTCCACGTCCTCCTCCTGGTCGTCTGCAGCACCAGAACCAGCAGCAGCGGTGGCAGCACCGCCATCTGCAGCGCAAGCGCCAGCAGCGGCAGCGGCAGCGGCACCCACAGCAACAGGAGCAGGAACAGGGGCGTGGAGACGCGGGTGGGTCGGGAACGGGAACCACCAAGTGCGAGCGGCCCGCTCAAACAGCTGCTTGCGGGCCTGGATCTCGGTCTCGATCGACGAGGCGGTCGCCGCGTTGTTGGCGCCTGCCGGCCCTTGCTGCTGCTGTCCAGCGATCGGGTCCGTCCGGCGCGCATCGTTCTCCTCGTCCTCGACAAACACGGGCGTCTCGTCGATCAGGTGGGCAACAAAGTTGCGGTCTACCTCGCCGTCGTCGCGGTGGTTGTCGTCGGCGGCAGCAGCGTCATACTCGTAGTCCTCGTCTTCGTCAGCAGCCTTCTTGCCTTTGCCCTTGCCCTTGCCCTTGGCCGGGGCGCGAGCTTTCGTGGTCTTGGCAGTGGCAGCCTTGCGACCGCGCTTGGGGGCCGGCTCGGCGTCGCTCTCGTCGCCATCACTACCTGCGCCAGCGGCGGCAGCAGGGGCGTCACCGTCGCCCAGATCGAGGTCTTCCACATCCGACTCTTCCTTGGGGGCCGGGGCCGCACGCTTGCGGGTCGCGGCGGCACGGCGCGGGCGGGTGCTCGCCGGGGCGGCAGCGACCTCAACGGCGTCCGCGTCTTGATCGGCGGGCTCGGTGGTCTTGCGCTTGCGAGGGGGCATCTTTTTTGGGTGTTGTGTAAGGTGGTGGTGCGTCCGTTCCTTTCGTGTGAAGGTGAGAGTGAAAGAGAGCAGCCAAAGGAAGAGTCGCTCCAATAAATAGCGGTGACGTACGTTTTTGAGTGATTCATTGGCCAATGTTAACAAAACGGGACGGACGACGGCCTCTTTGAGGACGAGGAGGTGCCTGGCCAGGGAAATACGGACCACGTCAACTTTCGAGCGGTGCGGCTCGACACCTTTAACTCTTTCCAACCACCAAATCAAGGTCAACAACAATATCAACAATGTCGTCCCGCTCGCGCTCCAGATCCCCTGCCAAGACCGCTGCCGCGGCACCGGCTGGGCCCACTACTGCTGCCACAGCAACTGCCACTGCCACCAAGCCCAGCGCAAAGCCCGCTGCCGATACGGCCGAATTGATCAGTCGCATGTCCCTCCGCGGAAAAGACAATACAGAGGAGGAGGATCTCAACAATAGCTCCGGCTACGCCGAGGAAGACACCAACAACGGATACGGTGATGCCGAAGAGGAAAATGGCTACGGTGACGCCGCTGAGGAAGTGCAGGGGGAAGAACATGTAGCTGACGACCAAGTGGAGGCCGCTCCCCCGGCCGTCACTGGCCTCTACGAGCCCGACTTCACCACCGGCGAGATCGACGTGACCCTCGCCGACCCCAACGGCACCGTGCACGTTGTGCTCAAGTTTGAGCAAATGGGCCTGTACGTACTTTATTTTACCTCAGTACCAAAATACCGCGTATCTGATAATATATTTAAAAAAAAACCAGGTCCGACCAAATCCTCAAGGGCGTGTACGAAATGAACTACAATGCGCCGTCCAACGTGCAAAAGATTGCCCTGCCCCTCCTGCTGGCCGACCCGCCCACCAACATGATCGCCCAGTCGCGCTCCGGCACCGGCAAAACCGCGGCGTTTGCGCTGACCATGCTGGCCCGTTGCGACCCCAACATCAACGCCCCACAGGCCATCTGCCTTGCCAACGCGCGCGAGCTGGCGGTGCAGATCGAGTCGGTCATTCGGGCTCTGGGCAAGCACACGTCCCTGCAGACCGCGCTGGCGGTCCCCGGCGGCATTCCGCCCGGCAAGCGGATCACGGAGCAGATCGTGGTGGGCACTCCCGGCACCGTGCAGGAGCTGATGAAGAAGCGCCGCTTGGACTTTGGCAACATTCGTGTTGTGGTCCTGGACGAGGCCGACGCCATGGTGGACGCGCAAAATCTGGGCGCCCAGTCGGCGGAAATCGTCAAGGGGATCCACATGCGTTCCCGGCCGCAAATGCTGCTGTTCTCGGCGACCTTCCCCGACCGCGTCAAGCGGTTCGCGGCGTCATTTGCCCCGCGCGCCAACTTGCTTGCCCTGGCTCTGGAAGAGGTCAACGTGACAGCCATTCACCAGTTCTTTGTCAAGGTTCGGGGCGACGAGGACAAGTACAAGACATTGGACAATCTTTACGGGGCCTTGACGGTATTTAAATTTTTTGCTTTGTGTATTATATGTGGTGAGACTAACCCTCCCCATGCCCCTCGACGTTCTTGATGACGTCAGGTTGGCCAATCCATCATCTTTATGCAGCGCAAGGTCACTGCCTACGCCATTGCCAACCGCATGCAGGAAGACGGTCACGCCGTGTCCGTACTGACGGGCGACGACGAGCCGCAGGTGCGTGATCAGACCATGCAGGACTTCCGCGAGGGCAAGTCCAAGGTCCTGATTGCCACCAATGTGCTTGCTCGCGGTATCGATGTGCCGCAAATCAACCTCGTTCGTGTTTTTTTTTTCTTCATTGGCCAATTCGTGCTCCATTCATCTCCTTTTTTTGTTGCAGGTGGTCAACTACGATCTCCCCGTCCATGGAACCGGCCAGCCCGATTATGAGGCTTACATGCACCGCATTGGCCGCACCGGCCGTTTCGGTCGCGAGGGTGTCTCGGTCAACTTGGTGGACTCGCAGCGGTCAATGGACATTCAGAACTCCATCGCCGCGACGTACATGCTTGACATTAAGGAGCTGGCAGCTGGGCCTGACGCTGATCTGGACGAGCTCATGGACATGTATGTACTTGACTTTTTTTTCTTCTTCTCTTTCGCCGATCTACTTCAAACTTTTTGACCTGACAACCCAAAAAAAATAAAAACAGGCTCAAGAAGGTGAAGTTCGAGTAAAAATATGTAGCAATGTATTCTTGAAATTTCTTCAGTCATTGTTGATCCCTTTCCGATTCCCACCAATAAAGAAATTATATCATGCCCGCTCCAGTTGTGGAAATCACCCGGCTCGCGGACCATATGGGTCTACTGGTTCCGTACGCACGGGATTTACTGGTGCAATTGGTGGCGGTGCGCGACCAGTCCATCATGCCCTCCAACAAATCCGGCGCCGCCGTTGGAGCAGTACCGTCCACGCTGAAGCTGTTTACCGAGGGACCCTTACTCGCGGTCGCCAAGGCATTTTCGAAAAAGTTCCCCGACACGGACGCAGTGGCCAAATCGTCCAAGGACTACAAGGAGTTTGTGGATGCCTTCAAGGAGATCAAGGAGGAACTTAGGCCGATCTACGCCGCCTTCGCGGCACTCGCCGACTTTGTCGAGCACGCTCGATCCGCCTTTATTGCTGCTGCGCGAGTGACGAGCTATTCCGTACGCTTTATGTTTGCCTCGTTCATATCTGATTATTGATCCTGGCAGTATTTAAACAGTTGGAAATCAACCCAAAACTCACGCAAGACTTGATCTTTCTCGCCCACTACTTGACGACGGCTCTGATGCTGGTAGCGCGGACGGGAAAGGGCAAGAAAGCGATCGTGTCCGCGGTCACGGTCCTGGATGCTCGCACCGGGATCGTCATGGACCCGGCGTTCCCAAAGATCGCCGAGCTATTTATGGCGCTGGACAAACCGCACACTCTGGTTCAGGAGGTGTTTGCGCCCATCTCCTCGCGCCTGGTCATGTTGCTTGGAGGCCTCAAGACGGAATTGACAAGCTCGGCGTTTGCCAACGTGGAAACGTTGCGCAAATCAGCGGTGTTTTCCGCGGTCTCGTCGGCTTGTAGCGAGCCGATGCTTCCCGTGATGGATGATGTGGTATGTCATTTTCATTATGAAAAAATGAGGAAGGGTCTCTAACTCCATTATTATTGCGACAGCGACTTCGCATCATTGCTCGCCTGGCTCCGTACTCGCAGGCCGTGATCACTGTCTTCTTTGCGTGTGCCGGTGACCTGGGGAACGATGCAAATGCAATGGCCCTGCTCAAAACAGCCCTTGGCAACACCACATTTACCCCTTCCTCGGCTGATGAGCTATTCATTCCTCAAATCGAGTACGAGGCGCTCTTCAAGATCAACAACAAGCTCGGGAAAGTGAAAGCTGCACTTGGGTTCGTTATATTTTGTTTTTTGAGAGAGTTGGCTTCATCCTTAAACAACTTGAAAAACAAATAGAGACTCACTCGCCAAGAGCAAGCAATCATTGACCAAGTTTCATCGCGACCGGCGCGAGTTTCTGGCGCACCAGCTGGACTTGATGCTGAACCTGAGTCGCGACAACCCAGCACTTCTGGGATCCAAGTTTGTCGTCATTACGAGCTTACTAGTTTGTACTTCTTTATATATCTGATATGGAACTACACTGACCATGTAAATGCATCAGAATTTTGCCCGGGATGAGACGCTGCACTACTTTTACCACTTCAATGAGGCCAAAGTGGCCGCATCCAAAATGAAACAGCCGCCGATCGTGCAGCCCGAGCTCGACGTGCTTCACATCATTCACTTGATCCTGGGGATGCGGGCCCTGATCCGGGAAAACAACCTCAACATCCAGCGGTACCACCTGACGCTGTTGCGCGGCGATCTCTCGGGTCTCGTCAAGTCCGCGCTCGCCACACTCCAGGCGCAAGAGTCGCTTCCCGAGGGCGTCAAGGCGATCGTGCAGGACACGAGCGCCGCGTTCGATGCGTTCGACATGGACAATCTGGCGACCTTTAAAGTGTTCCGCACCAACTGGTCCCGGATCAAGCTGTACCTGTCGCTCCCCGAGTGCCTGGTTCCCATCACATCGCTGCCGCAGGTACCCAAGTCTATGAACGATGCCGCGACCATGAGCGCGTTCGTGGACGAGCTCGCGGAACGCGTCAAGCATACCACCGACCTGCGCATGCTCGCGCCGTACATGGACCATATCCAGTTGCACATGGCCGAGGCACTGTCGGCCCCACTGGCGGTTCCCAGTGTGCCCATTTTCGACTCGATTGCCCCACTCACTGCCATCTTTGCGTCGTGTGGAGGCGCCATGGAGGAAAAGGCGGCGGAATTTGCCAGGATCGCGGTGCAAAAGGCCGCGGCGACCACCGCCGCATCTGTTGTGCGGCTGGCGGCGGTCAAGGCACGTATGGAGCGCAAGGCCGCGTGGGATGGCGTGGCCATGAAGGCGCGGATCGCTACCACCGAGGCATTCACTAGCGCCGAGAGCACTCTGGTTTACAACAACAACCCATGCAAGCGGTACTTCCACCTTTTTCTCAATTTCGTTGCTCAAATGAAGGACTAACGTAATTTCAAGAATAGGCTTGAGCAACTCAAGCTCCAGGTCTCGGACCTCCTAGCAGCCTTTGGCGCCGTCAACGATACGTTACCCTCGAATGTGGTGGTACGTCCCGTGTACGCGCTCCAGCAAGCGCTGTCGTCCGAGTTCTCCAAGTTCCTAGCGACCGCTCCCTTTGATCCCGAGTCCAACGCGATCCCGCCGCTGGGCGACGACATGCCGTACGCGATCCACCCGCCAACCATCACCGCCAGCATCGTCGAGTCCACGATCGTCGCCATGCACTCGGCGCTGTCGGTGCTCCCCAACTTCCCGCTGGCGTCCATGATCGACGACGTGCTCATGCAGCAAAACAACGCCACGCTGGCCGCTGCGTACACGTCCCCGCTTCCGGAAGCATTGCTGGCGCCTCGCCCACCGGCAGGCAACTCGTCGCCCACCAAGCGCGGGAAACCGGCGCCGCCTCGAGTTCCTCCAACCACGCTGCCGTTTGGAGTCGCTATCGGTCAGTGGTACGCGGATTTGATGACTACCCGCGCATTGTCGGCGGGCCTCGCGTACTCGGCCAAGCGCGGTGGACTCGTGCATCCGACCCCGATGCCGGGGTCACTGGCGGCGGCGGGTGGCAAGCGCGGTGGCGGCGGTGGCGGCGCTGGTGGTGCTGCTGGTGGCGGCGCATCGAGCATCGCGGCCGGAGTTGCCGCGTCGGTGGGAGCCGCCGGTGCCGGTAGCGGTGCCTCTGGTAAAGACCCAGTCCCCATGTGGCACCCGGAATCGTTCACGGACCGCACGCAACTCGCGTCCTTGTCACGGCTCCTCGGCCCCACCGGCACCCAGTTCCTGGGCGCGCGCATTGGCCCTTACATTCACGGTGTTGGCGCGCTGGTCATGCACCAGGTTAACGGCGTGGTCGGACAACTGACACCCGCGAACATGGGCGGGTTGGCGGCGCTCATGGCTAATATCGCTAAGCTTCGGGGAGTCGCGGCGAACGGAGTGGCAGGCGCCGGCGCTGACGACGTCATGGAAAAGATGGCCGCGCTCGGGTCCTTGATTAGCGGGCTGAGTGCGGTGCGGTCGGCACAGGCGAGCGCGGTCATGTCGACGTCGGCGCGTGAAATCGTGGGGAGCGCGTTTGTGGCCGAGGGCGCGGGTAAGTTTGCTCGAGAGCTCCAGCGCGACTTGGGTGGGGCTGCGAATCTTGGGGTATTGTTGTCCTTTTCTCTTTTTTTTTTTTGCTTCGATTGACTGACTCATTGGTTGCAGCAGCTCACCGACTTTACGTCGTGGCTCGGTCGCGATGCAAAGGGGATCGCAGCGACCGATTCATCCTTTGACTTTGTGAGTGCGTGTGCTATTTTATTTGCCTCAATGGGCTGCTCGATCTCATGGATACTCATTTCTATTGAATTCGACAGAAATGCTCAACCCCACACCAGTCGGGATCCGAACCCTGCTCATCTTCCTGGCCACCAGTCTCTGTGCGATCGCGTACTCTGAATCGAGCAGCTTCAATGCCCAATACGATGGTATTATCCTCGATTTTTTTTACTCGTCCATCTTGGGAACTCACTTGGGAAGCTGATATGCTACTGCACGTCATCTGCAGCAAGTCCCAACAACGCCCACTGCATCGCGACCGCCGTTCATGCGTTCCTAGTGCACGGCGTCCCGAAACTGCCCGACATATCTCCGGACGACGTGTTCCGGATCGCCGAGAACGTGTTTTCGATGGCCAGCGAGTGGCTGTTGCTGCTGCACAGGGCGCGGGTGGCCAGCGATCTGAGTGGAAAGGAGGCCAAGGAGTACCGGTTGGTGCGGGAGGTGGAGTCGGCGTGGGTGATTGTGCAGCGGGTTCGTCCTTTTATTGTTTGTTGTTGTTGATTGACGGGATCTCACGTTTGTAATGGTCAGCTGGCAACGTCCATGGGATGCGAGGGAGAGCGGTGGACCGAGCAGTACGCTGGGATCGGGATCGCCAATGCTCTACAGTCGGCGGTGATCCGCAAGTGCATGCGGCACCGGCGGACGGGGAGTCGCAATAACTTGGCGGATCTGGACGATGCCGAGTAAACCACCAACCTTCAACTCACTCAAAAATACAGAGGAATAATAAAAATATAAATTATGAACCGTGACACACGGCTGAGTGGGCATTCGAAAGTTTACAACTCACCAGCGATCTCATCCGCTATGCGGGCACTGCAACCAATTGTGCGACTGGTGCAGCAGAGAGCGGATGCCGTTTTTGACTCCGGGAGTGTAAAAGGGGGAGGGTAAAAAAGTGAAAGTGAAAAAAAAAACACGATGAAGAGGAAAAGAAAAGCATTGGAAAAAAGCAAGAGGCAAAGGAAAAGGAAAAGGGAAAGGAAAAGGAAAAGTGAAAAAGTATGGTGCCGCCGCCGCCTTGCCCGCCGCCGTCTCGGCCGCCTTGACCTGCGAGCCTCCTGCCGCCACGCTCTTCACACTCGGCCAGTAGCGCCTTCCACTGCCGATTGCAAATGTTCTTGAATCACGGCGAGCTCGGCAAGAATACCCTTGATGTCCTTCTTGATTTCGGACTTGGCGTCGTCCGAAGCAGAGGCGAGCTTGATGCGGCGGCGGCGGAGTGCCCGAAGGAGGCCAGGACGCGTGCGGGTCTTGGTGCTGCCCTTGATGGCGCGCCACTCCCTCGGACCAGGAATCGCCGCGACTGGCTCGACGTCGCGCGAAAACTCCTGCGGCCGCTTCCCTCCGTGCAGTTCCCTGTAAAGGAGCAGACCGATCATGTTGCGCGCCGCATTCGCGTCACGATCGATCGGGAAGAGACACTCGGGGCACACGCGCGTCCCCCACAGGTTGCCCGGCAGCACCTTGTCCAACTCCTTGAAGCACCCACAACAGAGCTTGGACGTCCGGTACTCATCCATCCGGACCACCGTGTACTCCAGAGAGAATTTCAGGCGCTTGACATCAGCTTCAGCGAGAGCGAGGGGCGATTCCTCGAGGTGCGCGTGCTCGGAGCAAAAAGCCATTGTGTGAAAGCAGGCGCGGGAGCCCTCGATGGCGATATGGGTAACACGGCGGGCAAGGCCATACAAGAAAAACCCGCAAATCTCGAAGAAATCGCGCTTGAAGGCGGACAAAACGCTCTCGGTGCGGGTCACGATCTTGGAGGATTCTGTTGTGTTGGAATGGATGGATGATCAGCAATGGATTTGTTTAGCCACACAAAAATATCGAATCAACAACAACAACAGTCAGCCGGTGGCCAGACGAGAATCGAGACAATAAATAAAAAAATAAGGCGGCAAGCAAATAAGAAGAGAAACAGTCCGTGGTGTGCTTGAGGAAGAATAAAGAAATAGAAAGGCAGAGTCCTTCCCATTCCCATTCGCAACAACAATGCCTCTGCATTCCTGCCCGCTCTTGAATACAGCAGATCGCCTTGTCATTTATCCTGGAATCAAAGCCATATTCCTCTCTGGAGTCTCGGCACTCCGATCGCATTGATTTCGTTTGGTTTGAGCTATGGAGCCACCCAGCAATTGGTGGGTTTACAGCAGCGATCACATCCGCACCATTGCACTCGTTGGCGATCTTCGAGCCCTTGGCGACCATCAACAGTGCTTGCATCACGGATGTGATCCGCCTCCCAACGCAATCGCTCGAGAAGACAATGGTGACAGAATGAGTGGGATGCCCACGCTCGCCGACACCACTGCCAACAAAGTTCTCGACTCAGCAGACGCCATGATCATCGACGAGAGCGGCCACACCCGCAATCCATTCGTTGAGCATCTAGAATCACTCTCATCGCCTGCTGATCTCGTATGACGTTCTATGGCATACCCAACCTGAATTGGATCGGTCTTGCCTCGTATTTTCAAGTCTTTTTTGAGCTTTGAGCCCATTTCTTTCAACCGTCCTTTACTTTTACACTTCCTCTTATTTCGTTTGTGTGCGCCGCCTTTTATTTGTCAACCATTTGCCTTGTGTTCTTTTTCTTTATGTTTGTCGTGTCGGGTCCAGTCAAGTGCTTCAGGTGTAGTCAAGAAGCTTGTTGCAGGTGCGGCCTTTCTGGTTTATTTGACCCTCAATCTCGAGCATATGGCCAACATGTTTATTTGTTATGTACAGGTTTCTTTTTGTGTGCGATCAAGGTCGAGCAGGATTTGAATGCGATCGGGCGTGTGTATTTGGGTAAAAAGCGAATATAAGAAAGTTTTATATGATTTTTTGGGTGGTTTTGGGAATAGGATCTGGAGCTGGTTTTGGATGGAAATGGAGTGCGGTTTCTGCTGGAAACGGGATCAGGGATACTCAGAATTGCGAGGTTGGCCGGTTTTCTGACGGTTTTGGATGTGTGATTTCATGAGGAAACGGATCCAACCGACATGTCACCACATGTCGGATTTCATTGGGAAACGTGAGGTCCTTTCTCGGGAAAGAGCGGCGAATGTCGGGAAAAAACTTAGCCGTGACATGTTGGAAAAAGAAAAGCTGGATCGCGCGTGCGAACCGAAGCAAAAGGAAGAAAAAACAACCGAAAATAAAGGGAAAACAACCTAGCGCCATCTGACATTGGGCAGCATGACCGACACCATGGTCCGCGTACTGTCCTCGATAGTCTGGCGGTCCCACCCTTGGCCGACGCCGTTGCGCACCGACTGGGCAATCAGCACCATGGCCTGCGGGTCGCGCGCGCATTGCTCGATCAGCCGGGTGGTGATGTCGGCCACGCGCACCGCCGCCTCGTCCACGGGCGCCGCTCCGTGCTTGCTTGCGCTCGATTCACGGCGCGACCGGCCCGCCACCGGTGCCGCCGAGGCAGACTGGGGGGACCGCAGCGGCGACCGCGAGCGACGGCGAGCACCGGTAGAGGCGGCGGCGGCGCTCGAGCCGGACCCAGAAACGCCACCGAGGCGCGCGCGCAGCGACGACGGGAGGTCGCTATGCGGCGACGCGCTGCGGCGGCGGTCGCCGCGGCGGGACCGACCCCCGGCTGGAGACCGCGACCGCGACCGGCCGCCGTCCGCTCCGCCGCGGCGTCTGCGGCCGGCACCCTTGCACGTCAAGATGACTTGTCCGTTAGCCGCGCGCGACTTATACAGAATCAGCCCAGGCCCGCTGTCCTGCGCCCCGTTGTTGGAAAGCCCACGGCCGTCCAGGATCTCGTACTTGACAAAGGACTCCAGCAAGTCCTCGACCTTGTCCAGCAGCGTGCGGTTCGGCAGCGACCGCAGACGGTCGCGGTCCGCGGTGCCCGTGACCAGCTTGGCGAGCATATCGCCCGGATGCTGAGCGCGAGAGCTCGAAGACCCCCCACCGGCGGGGGCGCGGTAGTTTTCGACCGCTTGAACGATCCGGTCCGCCATTTGCCGGCGCTTGTCGCGAGCAATGAGCGGGCCGCGCGTGGTCTCCACTTGGTTCCGCAGCTGCGTGCGTGATCCGCGGTCAAATAGCGTGGTCGGGTAAATGGCGCTTAAAAAGTTGCTGGGCATACGGCCCTCGCCTCGAAGCACCGCAATCACCACCTGCGCCAGTCCGACGCCGCCAGCGGAAGACCCGCTGCCGTTGGTACCGGCCCGATCGCGCGAGCGGGACGACCGGCGAGGCGGCGGCGACCGCGACCGCGGCGACCGGGACCGCGAGCGGCGCGAGTACCAGCTGGACCGCGAGCTCGACCGAGAGCTCGACCGCGACCCACGGCGCCGGTCCCCGCCGCGACCGCGCGAGCGCGACCGGGACCGCGAATCCGAGACGGACCGACGGCGGCCGCGGTCGTCCACGGCGGGGGCGCGGGCCCGGGTCTCCACTGGCCGCATGGGGACGGGCGCGTTGTTGGCCCGCGGCGGCGCGTCGCCCTTGCCGTACATGACGATGCAGACGCGGTCGGCCAGTTCCGGGTCGCGCACCAGGTTCAGTCCGACGTATTTGGTAGCTTGGCTCTTGGGCGTCGGATCGGGTCGCTGGGCGAGAGCCGCGCGCGCCCACACCACCACCAGGTCCTCGATCTTTTCCATGATTTTGGCGCGGTTGAGGAGATTGCGGAACGCCTGTTCGGGCGCCACGGCCTGCTGCGCGGGGGCCAGGGCGGGCCGAATCGCCGGGAAGAGCACGTTGAATGGCGACGGCGCCGCGGTGCGTGTCTGCTCGGGCGAGGGTGCGTACGATACCAGCAGTCGGTAAATGGCGCTGGCCAGGGCCATCTTATTTGGCCCCGCCACCGAGACACTGCTGGGGTCGGTCACGGGTCCGCGGCCGGCCGTCGTCGAGTACAGGGTGCCGCACTCGGTCGGCCGCTCCACCTGGCCCTCGAGCAAGATCGGGACCGCCGCGTCAAACAGTCCGGCCATGTCCGGGAGAGAACTGGCATACGCTGACGCCGGTGGCGCTGGCGCGCTTGACCGTGCGGTCGCCGGAGGGCTTTGCCGCTGCCGCTGGCGCGGTGGAGGCGATCGCGAAACAGACGACCGGGATGAAGCCGACGACGGCGACCGGCGGCGCGGTGCCGGGCGATCGCGCGACCGTGACCGCGAGTCGGACCGCCCACGCCGTCCACGACGGTCACGCGGCGACCAGGACCGTGAGCGCGAGCGGCTGCGGCGGCGGCTGTCACGAGACCAGGAGCGGGAGCGGTCGCGCGAGTACGAGCGACGGCGACGCGCGCCGCGTCCGCGCGAACGCGAGCGGCTGTACGACCGGGACCGGGAGCGGGAGCGGTCATTGCGGCGCGGGGCGGGGCGGTTCACCAGTACGCAAATCCGGCCCGACGGTTCGTCGCGGAGCAGCAACAGACCGATCGGGCGGCCGGCCAGCGATGCCACGGGGTTGGGGAGCTTTTGGAGCTCGATCAGGATCCACTATATATTTGTTTATGCATTGTCCTTGTGTGAGCTTTCCTACTACTTGCAATGAAAAAAAACATAACGAACCATATCCAGGATCTGCTCAATTAAGTGCGTAATGGACTCGCGGTTCGAGTTGGACCACATGCGGTCCATGGCCGATCGGGTGCGAAACACGGAATCGCCACCAAACACGTCGTAGAGCATGCGGTTGGGCGTCTCCGTGATACCTTCGGGGCGGCCGCCACCGCGTCCGCGCCCGCCGCCGGAGCGGTGACGGTGAGCCGACCGGAACGTGCGGAACATGTCGCGCAGATCGACCGCCAGGCGCTTGCGATCCACCGGGTCGAGGTGCACCATCGCATTACCGTGCTCGTCCTTGGCGGCCAGATCCTCGGGGCGAATCTCCGCGTCGTGCTTCAATGTGGTGGCGTACTTGGACGACACGAGCGACTTCGGCGGCGGAACAGTCGACTGGGTCAGCGCGATCCGGGTCGCAAATTGCAGCTGCTGGGCTGAAAAGGCGTTGGGGGGCGGAAGCTGGGAGAAGTTGTCGCCCAACCCCGGCTCGAGTGCCGGAAGCGACTGGCGCGAGAGGGACGCTTGCATGGGCTCGTGTGACTGGCTCGGCGGAGCGGGGAGCAGCATCACGCGCACCACTTTGGCGCCGTCGACGGACCCGAGGCGGTCGATCGCCAGCCCGTGCTCCAGGCGCTCACGGTTGGACCGCTTGGGCATCGGGCGGCTGGCGCGGGAGGATGCTGGCCGCTGTGCCTCACGAAGAAGCCACGTTTCCAGGAGCTTGCCAATGATGGTCTCGACGTTGGGCCGCTGTGCGGTCGACCACAGCTCCTCGTACCGGGTCGACGACGGCAAGAGGCCCGAGCGGCCAATGAACAGCCGCTCAATTGCGTTTCGCACATTGATCACGCTGTTGCTCACCCGGTCACTTTGTGCCGTGTCTGCCGCGTTCTGCGACTCGAACAGATCGTACAGCAGGCCGGCGAGGTCGGCCATGGTCTTGTTGTTCAGGAGCGGGAAATCGTCGGGCTGGCGAAGCGAGAACTGGTCGTGACGAATGGTGGTCGGCCAGTACATGTACGTGTCGGCGTCCTTGGTGACGGCGGCGAGCACATGGACCGGGAGCGGCGCCGCGGTGGCCTGGAGCGCGCGGCGGACCGCGTGCTGGAACTCCTCGGTCTTGGAGCGGCTGGGAATGCCCGAAGTCGTTGCGCGGCTGTCTCCGGCGCGGTCGGAGCGTGGGCGGCGCGAGTCGATCGTATCCGACGTGCGGCGGCCCGGGGAACGCGACCGAGAGCGCGGGGACCGAGAGCGGGGGGACCGCGATCGCGACCGGGACCGCGAGTACGAGTGCGATCGCGACGACCACGAGCGCGAGCGGGAGCGGGAGGGGCGGCTGCCGCGTGAGTGGGAACGAGCAGCGCGGGGCGAGGTGCGGGCGGGGGACCGGCCACGGCGCTCCTCGGAATCGTCCACGTCCATGCGGTCGCTGACGGGGAGAACGCGCTCGAGGGGAGGCTCAGAGACGCCGTCCATGCGGTCGTCGTTGTCATGGTTATCATTGTTCGGGTGACCATTGCCATTGCCAGTACCAGTACCGTTCTCGGGGAGCGCGGCGCGGCCGGCGGCTAGAAAGCTTGTCGGCTCGCCAGATTGACGCGGGTCGGGCATCAAGCTTGATTTTATTTTTAACTTTTGTTTTGTTGAGCTTGGGGGTAGAGAATATGCGCTGTCGGTCGTGCGAGGGATATTTATATGTGCTTGACCGTGACTGGTTGTCGGAAAAAAAATTAAAGATATTAAGCCTCAAGGTCGACGGGGCACGCGGTCGTGGATTATGGGTTTGCGCGTACCACGTCTTGGTTGATCAATTTGATAAATTTGAAGACACGCCTGTAACAACCAATCCGGAAATCCAAGGAAATGGGGGAAAAGCTGAACAACGTGATCTCGATCCTGTACAACTGCTGCACAGGCATGCCAAAAGAAAAGGCAAATCGAGAGAGGGTGGGGTAT